>CM049393.1:7271168-7371168 GCA_026937815.1 Etheostoma perlongum | reverse complement strand
TGTGGAAAAATGTGACAAATGTAAAAAAAAAAAAAGCTTTAAAAATTTGGGGAAAAACCCACGAAAATTTCAAAAGGCTCAGAAAAAGTGGACAAACGTTGAAAAAGTGACAAAACCATCGGTGGAAAGACACAAAAAGGGTCGAAAAAGACGACCATAACGTTGATAAAATGTTTTTCATTTTAAATTTTGACTCAGAAAAACGTCTTGGGTTACGTACGTAACCCTTGTTCCCCGAGATAGGGGAACGTCTTGGGTTATGTACGTAACCCTTGTTCCCCGAGATAGGGGAACGTCTTGGTTACGTACGTAACCCTTGTTCCCCGAGATAGGGAACGTCTTGGACGCGTACGTAACCCTTGTTCCCCGAGATAGGGGAACGTCTTGGGTTACGTACGTAACCCTTGTTCCCCGAGATAGGGGAATGTCTTGGGTTACGTACGTAACCCTTGTTCCCCGAGATAGGGGAACTCTAACTGCGTCGGTTACGACACTATGGCGTTCCCATAGTGTCGTAACCGACGCAGTTCGAGTTCCCCTCGAAGGGGAACCAAAATTTTCCAAGTGGGAGGGAAGACAACATGGATGCTCTGTCTGTTCATATAGACATTGACTTGAATGGACGCGAAAATCCTTGTTTCAAAGGGCCAATCATAAAAACATCAGGTTTTTAAAACTATTTGGTTTAGGGAAGACGTAAGTAAGTAAGTAAATTTGGGGAAAAACCCACGAAAATTTCAAAAGGCTCAGAAAAAGTGGACAAACGTTGAAAAAGTGACAAAACCATTGGTGGAAAGACACAAAAAGGGTCGAAAAAGACGACCAGTACGTTGATAAAATGTTTTTCATTTTAAATTTTGACTCAGAAAAACGTCTTGGGTTACGTACGTAACCCTTGTTCCCCGAGATAGGGGAACGTCTTGGGTTACGTACGTAACCCTTGTTCCCCGAGATAGGGGAACGTCTTGGGTTACGTACGTAACCCTTGTTCCCCGAGATAGGGGAACTCTAACTGCGTCGGTTACAACACTATGGCGTTCCCATTGTGTTGTAACCGACGCAGTTCGAGTTCCCCTCGCAGGGGAACCAAAATTTTCCAGGTGGGAGGGAAGACAACATGGATGCTCTGTCTGTTCATATAGACATTGACTTGAATGGACGCGAAAATCCTTGTTTCAAAGGGCCAGTCATAAAAACATCAGGTTTTTAAAACTATTTGGTTTAGGGAAGACGTCAGTAAGTAAGTAAACTTTATTTATAATGCACCTTTCACAGACAAAAAGGGTCACAAAGTGCTTTACAGTTAAAACAAATAAAACAGCAACACATTTATTTATTTATTTATGTATTTTTTTGATTGTTGTCTAATGTTAACTGTGTATTTAGTTTGTTTTTGATGATGATAAGCCGACGGGGTAGTCGGAAGGACTTGTGTCTGAATTGATGATTGAAGAAAATAAAAAGTTGTTCACAAAAACAAATAAAACAGCAGCACATAAAATACTAAGCCATGTTGCTAGTTAAAAGCTTGTCTAAAAAGACGTGTCTTCAGGTGTTTTTTTAAAGTTTCCACTGAATCCAAACCTCTCAAAGCTAAAGGAAGAGAGAGGTCCCGAGCCTTGGAGCCGCCACAGAAAAAGCTTGATCACCTTTTATTTTAAAACGGGTTCTGGGACCAGGTCTCGGTCTGAAGACCTCAGAGAGAGACCAGGAGTGTGGGCGTGCAATAGATCCTGGATGTAAGAGGGAGCTCAACCAAGGCTCTATAAGTAGTGAATAAAATGTTAAAATGCACTCTAAAACCTATTGGTAGCCAATGAAGAGCCTTAAGCACAGGAGTGATGTTGATCTCCTGCTGGTCTTAGACTAAAGTCCTGCTGCTGCATTCTGCTAGAACAAGCATCTCCATCACTTTTTTAGAGACCACAGATCTGATCTTAGCAATGTTCCTCAGATGGAAAAAACAGGAACGAACCACAGATTTCACAAGAATAGAAAAGACATTTTAAAAAGACAGTTCAAACTCAAATAAAATCAGACACTCCTCTCTGACAAAAGTGTTTCAAGAGGGATTTAAAAGAGGCCGCTGACTCAGCTGAGCCGATGTCCTTGGGCAGATCGTTCAGAGCCTCTGGGTCCTGACTCCAAAGGCTCTGCCCCCCTTTAGTTTTCAGCCAGGCCACGTTACCAGACATAAGACCGCTGCCCGAGGATCTCAACGTGCATACTGGTGTACAGCGTGAATGAAAGGGGCGTGTTAGCGTTCCTTTTCTTTCAAATCAGCGGCAGTTGCTAGCAGCGAGCTAACCGCAGTGTGTCTCCGTCTGCAGAGCCTGTAGTCTGCCCAGCGGTCTAATCAATGACAGCAGGTACCACAATGACCCCCCTCACAGTCCTCTGTCCCCCCTCCACAGCAGGAAAACCCCTTACCTGGTGACACATGACCCCTGCCTCACTGACACATACACCTGGTGGATGTGTATGTTTCCTCACAACTCTCACCAGCATGACGTGTTCATCACCTGTTTCCTCTGTGTGTGTGTGTCTGTGTGCATGAGTGTGTGTGTATGTGTGTGTCTGTGAGTTTGTCTGTGAGTGTGTGTGTGTGTGTGTGGGAGTGTCTGTAAGTGTGTGTGTGTGTGTGTGCGTGTCTGTGTGTGTGTGTGTGTGAGTGTGTGTGTCTGCGGTCTTCTCTCTGGTTGGCTAACCTATGGCCTTTGACCCCAGGTTCACTGTGGGGCATGACGGGACAGAACCGGACCAGGAGGAGAACTTCTGGTCTCAGGCTCTGGAGGATCTGGAGACCTGCGGCCAGAGCGGCATCCTCAGAGAGCTGGAGGTGAGTACAACTAGTAGTTATATTTGTAGTAGCAGTAGTACTATGAGTAGGACTAGTTGTAGGGCTGGTTATATGTTGAAATACTTTGGTAATACTGCAGATACAATCCCTGGTTTTCAAAACCTTCACAGAAACCCTAGTCTGGATCAACGATAAAGCCGGCATCTGCATGTACTCAGGCGCTGAGTTTCCATTCACACGTTTTTATTCAAATTAAGTGATATCCAATGAAAAATTCCTTCTGGAAACAGTAAAATTCGATGGAATTTCCTGAATATCGTTCGGTACGATTAAGTTTTAGGTCATTTTATGGTTGCAACCCGCCACAAGACCAAGAAGAAGAAGTTGTAGTTCATTTCCCCCAGTATGTCCTCTCTGTCTCACACATGGGGGGGGGGCAACAAAGACAGATGGACGTGGACGGACGAGGAGACGAGAGACTTTCTGGATTTAATTCATCAGGAACTCGTGAAGGAAACGGCCGACAACGGTTAGGACGAGCCGTGGGACGTCCTGCGGAGACAATGGAAGACGCTCAGACAGAGAGACATGTCTCAAAAAAGAGTCTCGCAGCGGTGCCGGGGGGGACAATAAAAGACAAGTTGCATCTGCATCGTCATAGCGACGTGTTGATAGCGTGGTGGTTTTCTTATCATAGCTCGATATGTCTCTATCAGCTGGAACATGAGTCTAAAATAGACACTGTTTTTTTAAAAGAAATAAACAGTGACAATTACAAACAATACACTGAAACGAGAGCGCGTCCCAGAGCCAACAAAAGAAAATAATAATATGGAACATAAGCCCTATTATTATAACTTGTCCCCTAGTGATCATGTGATGGTTGTCCCCTAGTGATCATGTGATGGTTGTCTCCTAGTGATCATGTGATGGTTGTCCCCTAGTGATCATGTGATGGTTGTCCCCTAGTGATCATGATCATGGCCCCTAGTGATCATGTGATGGTTGTCCCCTAGTGATCGTGTGATGGTTGTCCCCTTGTGATCATGTGATGGTTGTCCCCTAGTGATCATGTGATGGTTGTCCCCTAGTGATCATGTGATGGTTGTCCCCTAGTGATCATGTGATGGTTGTCCCCTAGTGATTGTGTGACGGTTGTCCCCTAGTGATCATGATCATGGCCCCTAGTGATCATGTGATGGTTGTCCCCTAGTGATCATGTGATGGTTGTCCCCTAGTGATCATGTGATGGAGACGGGAGCCATTTTGTCTTCGTTGCTCGAATGTTGCGATTCAGTGAAAATGAATGTAAACACGTTAAAATGTCTCAAATCAATCCGATATACCAATTTGATCTCCACAGGTTTTTATCGGCTTTAAAGCCGTTGGATGGAAACACACTTTCACCAGATTTATTCACAGGAGTTTTTTTTACCGAACTTCAGATAATTTGATTGACAGGTGGATGGAAACTCAGCTACTTATACACAAAAACACAGGAACATAGGAACCAGGTTGAAAAAAAACGTCTTGGGTTACGTATGTAACCCTTGTTCCCCGAGATAGGGGAACGAGACACTGCGTCGGTTACGACACTATGGGAACGCCTTAGTGTCGTAACCGACGCAGTTCGAGTTCCCCTCGAAGGGGAACGTCTTGGGTTACGTACGTAACCCTTGTTCCCCGAGCTTAGCGTTGCCCGAGACGATTGTGAATGATCTCAGAGAGTTTTTTCTCCTTTCCCAGAATGCATCTGTGGTGTAGCCACATGCGAGACTACAGCAACTCCAGATTTAATTGTTAACTAATTCCGTTAAAATCAGGAATCACAAATTACTCTAGTTTAGAGGTACTAGTAGTAATAGTATAAATTACTCTAGCTTAGCGGTACTAGTAGTAATAGTATAAATTACTCTAGCTTAGAGGTACTAGTAGTAATAGTATAAATTACTCTAGCTTAGAGGTACTAGTAGTAATAGTATAAATTACTCTAGCTTAGAGGTACTAGTAGTAATAGTATAAATTACTCTAGCTTAGAGGTACTAGTAGTAATAGTATAAATTACTCTAGCTTAGAGGTACTAGTAGTAATAGTATAAATTACTCTAGTAGAGGTACTAGTAGTAATAGTATAAATTACTCTAGCTTAGAGGTACTAGTAGTAATAGTATAAATTACTCTAGTAATAGTATAAATTACTCTAGCTACTAGTAGTAATAGTATAAATTACTCTAGTTAGAGGTACTAGTAGTAATAGTAGTACTCTAGCTTAGAGGTACTAGTAGTAATAGTATAAATTACTCTAGCTTAGAGGTACTAGTAGTAATAGTATAAATTACTCTAGCTTAGAGGTACTAGTAGTAATAGTATAAATTACTCTAGCTTAGAGGTACTAGTAGTAATAGTATGAATTACTTAGCTTAGAGGTACTAGTAGTAATAGTATAAATTACTCTAGCTTAGCGGTACTAGTAGTAATAGTATAAATTATGAATTACTCTAGCTTAGAGGTACTAGTAGTAATAGTATAAATTACTCTAGCTTAGAGGTACTAGTAGTAATAGTATAAATTACTCTAGCTTAGAGGTACTAGTAGTAATAGTATAAATTACTCTAGCTTAGAGGTACTAGTAGTAATAGTATAAATTACTCTAGTAGTAATAGTATAAATTACTCTATCTTAGAGGTACTAGTAGTAATAGTATAAATTACTCTAGCTTAGCGGTACTAGTAGTAATAGTATAAATTACTCTAGCTTAGAGGTACTAGTAGTAATAGTATAAATTACTCTAGCTTAGAGGTACTAGTAGTATTAGTATGAATTACTCTAGCTTAGAGGTACTAGTAGTAATAGTATAAATTACTGCATGCTTGTTGTAAACGTTGAGTTATTAAGCTGAAAAGAGAAATGACTCCTTCTCTTCCAGGAGTCTGGAAAGGAAACGCATCTCCTCACTCTGGTATCCTCCTTCCTCTCTAGATACTAACTTTCCTCTCCTCTTTTCCTCTTTTCCTCTTTTCCTCTATCCTCTCTCCTCTCATCTCTCCTCTCTCCTCCTGTACTCTCTCCTCTCTCCTTTCTCCTTCTGTCCTCTCTCCTCCTGTCCTCTCTCCTTTCTCCTCCAGTCTTCTCTCCTCTCTCTTCTCTCCTCCTCCTCTCTCCTTTCTCCTTTCTCCTCTCTCCTCCTGTCCTTTCCTATCTCCTCTTGTCCTCTCTCCTTTCTCCTCCTGTCCTCTCTCCTCCTGTCCTCTCTCCTTTCTCCTCCTGTCCTTTCTCCTCTTTTCCTCTCTCCTTTCTCCTCCTGTCCTCTCTCCTCCTGTCCTCTCTCCTTTCTCCTCCAGTCTTCTCTCCTCTCTCTTCTCTCCTCCTCCTCTCTCCTTTCTCCTTTCTCCTCTCTCCTCCTGTCCTTTCCTATCTCCTCTTGTCCTCTCTCCTTTCTCCTCCTGTCCTCTCTCCTCCTGTCCTCTCTCCTTTCTCCTCCTGTCTTCTCTCCTCTCTCTTCTCTCCTCCTCCTCTCTCCTTTCTCCTCTCTCCTCCTGTCATCTCCTCTCTCCTCCTGTCCTCTCTCCTTTCTCCTCCTGTTCTCTCTCCTCTCTCCTCTCTCCTCCTGTCCTCTACTCTCTCCTCCTGTCCTCTCTCCTCTCTCCTTTCTCCTCCAGTCTTCTCTCCTCTCTCTTCTCTCCTCCTCCTCTCTCCTTTCTCCTCTCTCCTCCTGTCCTTTCCTATCTCCTCTTGTCCTCTCTCCTTTCTCCTCCTGTCCTCTCTCCTTTCTCCTCTCTCCTCCTGTCCTCTCCTTTCTCCTCCTGTCCTCTCTCCTTTCTCCTCCAGTCTTCTCTCCTCTCTCTTCTCTCCTCCTCCTCTCTCCTTTCTCCTCTCTCCTCCTGTCCTTTCCTATCTCCTCTTGTCCTCTCTCCTTTCTCCTCCTGTTCTCTCTCCTCTCTCCTCTCTCCTCCTGTCCTCTCCTCTCTCCTCCTGTCCTCTCTCCTCTCTCCTCTCTGTCACTGTAAACCCTTCTAGCGTTGTCCAACATCCGACATGTTAGCTGTGTTTTGAATGTGACTCTAACCGCACCCCAGCAGCAACGCTACACAGACCATGGTGACGTCATTGTGACATTTTAGTGACATCACCCAGCTTCTGACCAATCACGTGGCAGAGTCATGTTGCACTGGGCATGGCAGTTTGAGCAAGGCATGCTGGCAGAGCTTGTGCAAGGCCTGATGGGAAGTTTGTTTTGCCAGTCATGACAAGTCAGTGCATGCGTCCTTGATTCTGATTGGCTGAAGAGTGTTGAGTGATGTGAGAAGACGTGGTTAAAGATGGACGCTGTGTCTCAGTTCAGAGGCAGCATCATGTAAAGGCTTCATTTGAATATAGACCTTAGTGGTCCCCTAATACTGTATCTGAAGTCTCTTTATATAGACCTTAGTGGTCCCTAATACTGTATCTGAAGTCTCTTTTATATAGACCTTAGTGGTCCATAATACTGTATCTGAAGTCTCTTTATATAGACCTTAGTGGTCCCCTAATACTGTATCTGAAGTCTCTTTTATATAGACCTTAGTGGTCCATAATACTGTATCTGAAGTCTCTTTATATAGACCTTAGTGGTCCCCTAATACTGTATCTGAAGTCTCTTTTATATAGACCTTAGTGGTCCCCTAATACTGTATCTGAAGTCTCTTTTATATAGACCTTAGTGGTCCCCTAATACTGTATCTGAAGTCTCTTTATATAGACCTTAGTGGTCCCCTAATACTGTATCTGAAGTCTCTTTTATATAGACCTTAGTGGTCCCCTAATACTGTATCTGAAGTCTCTTTTATATAGACCTTAGTGGTCCCTAATACTGTATCTGAAGTCTCTTTTATATAGACCTTAGTGGTCCCCTAATACTGGATCTGAAGTCTCTTTATATAGACCTTACTGGTCCCCTAATACTGGATCTGAAGTCTCTTTTATATAGACCTTAGTGGTCCCTAATACTGTATCTGAAGTCTCTTTTATATAGACCTTAGTGGTCCCTAATACTGTATCTGAAGTCTCTTTTATATAGACCTTAGTGGTCCCCTAATACTGTATCTGAAGTCTCTTTTATATAGACCTTAGTGGTCCCCTAATACTGTATCTGAAGTCTCTTTTATATAGACCTTAGTGGTCCCCTAATACTGTGATGCAGTTTTATCTGTGAGTGGTTGTCAGTGATTGGATGTTTTTCATTGGCTGTCTCCAGGCAACCATCATGTCAGGCTCCAGCCTCAGTCTGAACCATGACCCCGCCCCCCTGCGCAGCACGCTGGGACGCCAGGCGAGCTTCCAGGAGCGCAGCACCTCCAAACAGCAGGTAACCAGGCCTGACCTCCGACCCCACACGTTTGACCTCCGACCCCACACGTTGTTACACACGTGTAACATTATGTCATAAACACTCTGGACTCTCTGACTCTGTGAGGTCTGTCCTGAAGCCTTGTGCTACAGTGTGTACAGGTGTGTCTGTGTGTGTGTGTGTTTGTGTGTGTGTCTGTTTCTGCGTGTGTGTGTCTGTTTCTGTGTGTGTGTGTGTGTGTATGTGTGTGTGTGTTTTGTGTGTGTGTGTTGTGTGTGTGTGTCTGTTTCTGTGTGTGTGTGTGTGTGTGCTTATGTTTCTGCGTGTGTGTGTGTGTGTGTGTGTGTGTGTGTGTCTGTTTGTGTGTGTGTGCTTGTGTTTCTGCGTGTGTCTGTTTGTGTGTGTGTGTGTTTGTGTGTGTGTTTGTGTGTGTCTGTTTCTGTGTGTGTGTGTGTTTCTGTGTGTGTGTTTGTGTGTGTGTGTCTGTTTCTGTGTGTGTGTGTGCTTGTGTTTCTGCGTGTGTGTGTGTTTGTGTGTTGTGTGTTTCTGTGTGTGTGTGTGTGTGTGTGTTTGTGTGTGTGTGTGTGTTTCTGTGTGTGTGTTGTGTGTCTGTTTCTGCGTGTGTATGTGTGTGTGTTTCTGTGTGTGTCTGTTTCTGCGTGTGTGTGCTTGTGTGTTCTGTTTCTGTGTGTGTGTGTGTCTGTTTCTGTGTGTGTGTGTGTGTGTTTGTGTGTGTCTGTTTCTTCGTGTGTGTGTGTTTTGTGTGTGTCTGTTTCTGTGTGTGTGTGTCTGTTTCTGTGTGTGTGCTTGTGTGTGTGTGTGTGTTTGTGTGTGTCTGTTTCTGCGTGTGTGTGTTTCTGTGTGTGTGTGTTTTGTTGTGTGTGTGTTTCTGTGTGTGTGTGTTTGTGTGTGTCTGTTTCTGTGTGTGTGTGTGTGTGTCTGTTTCTGCGTGTGTGTGTGCTTGTGTGTGTCTGTTTCTGTGTGTGTGTGTGTTTCTGTGTGTGTGTGTCTGTTTCTTTGTGTGTGTGTGTGTGTGTGTGTGTGTTGTTTGTGTGTGTCTGTTTCTTCGTGTGTGTGTTTGTGTGTCTGTTTCTGTGTGTGTGTGTTTCTGTGTGTGTGTGTGTGTGTGTGTCTGTTTCTATGTGTGTGTGTGTGTGTGTGTGTGTGTGTTTGTGTGTGTCTGTTTCTGTGTGTGTGTGTGTGTGTCTGTTTTCTGTGTGTGTGTGTGTGTGTTGTGTCTGTTTCTTCGTGTGTGTGTGTGTCTGTTTCTGCGTGTGTGTGTGTCTGTTTCTTTGTGTGTGTGTGTTTGTGTGTGTCTGTTTCTTCGTGTGTGTGTGTGTGTGTCTGTTTCTGTGTGTGTGTGTGTTGTGTGTGTCTGTTTCTTCGTGTGTGTGTGTGTGTTGTGTGTGTCTGTTTCTTCGTGTGTGTGTGTGTGTGTCTGTTTGTGTGTGTGTGTCTGTTTGTGTGTGTCCCTGTCTACAACGTCCTTGTTGGCAACACTCTGATTTTTGTGTTTTTATTCAAAGGACTTTAAGTTTCATATCTTAAGTTTGTATTTTTCTACATTTTATTTATGAGAACTTTAACATATTTTGATGTTCTGTTGTGACAATAAAACAAATTATTATCATATTATTTTAGTGAGAACTCATAAATAACTACAAATAACTAATGTTAGGGACATCTGTTTATGTTTTGTAACACATTTCTGGATTATTTTTTGAAACATATATCGGAATATCAGATTTTTAAATATCGATATCGGCCTTAAAAATCCTTTATCGGTCGGGCTCTAATTGTTTTTAATTGTTTTGTCACTGTTTGTGTTTCTTGAATATATAAAAGTCATATAAAATTAATTATTCCTGTACCTTTTCTCAGGTGAACGCTCGGTCCAACACCTTGCCCTCTGACCCTCAGCGCCGAGCCTTTGCCATGAGGAAGATGAGACAGGAAGTCAATGAGATCCTAAACCAGAACCCTGTTGAACTCCACAAGGTTATATTTGTCCCTTTTAACATATAACATATATATAACATATATTCATATTCTTGATCCTGACAGACTGTGTGTCTGTGTTTGTAGCTGAATCTAGAGAAGGCCTCAGACCTGGAGGATTTCGGTTTCAGTGTTTCTGACGGTATGTTGGACCGCGGCGTCTACGTCAACAACATTCGACCGGGAGGCCCGGCAGAGCTGGGCGGCCTCCGAGCCTATGACCGCTTACTCCAGGTACCAATCCACGAGTATTAGGGGTGTCACGAGTCCCCAAATCCACCATTTTTGATTTTACTTTTGATTTTAACTCTCATGTTGTCCTTGTGTTGTTCTCATGTGGTCTTCATGTTGCCCTCATGTTGTCCTCATGTTGTCCTCATGTTGTTCTCATGTTGCCCTCATGTTGTCCTCATGTTGTCCTCATGTTGTTCTCATGTTGCCCTCATGTTGTCCTGATGTTGCCCTCATGTTGTCCTCATGTTGCCCTCATGTTGTCCTCATGTTGCCCCTCATGTTGTCCTCATGTTGTCCCTCATGTTGCCCTCATGTTGTCCCCATGTTGCCCTCATGTTGCCCTCATGTTGTCCTCATGTTGTCCTCATGTTGCCCTCATGTTGTCCTCATGTTGTCCTCTTGTTGTCTTCATGTTGTCCTCATGTTGTCCTCATGTTGTCCTCATGTTGTCCTCATGTTGTCCTCTTGTTGTCTTCATGTTGTCCTCATGTTGTCCTCATGTTGTCCTCATGTTGCCCTCATGTTGCCCTCATGTTGTCCTCTTGTTGTCTTCATGTTGTCCTCATGTTGTCCTCATGTTGCCCTCATGTTGTCCTCATGTTGTCCTCATGTTGTCCTCTTGTTGTCCTCATGTTGTCCTCATGTTGCCCTCATGTTGTCTTCACGTTGTCCTCATGTTGTCCTCATGTTGTCCCCATGTTGTCTTCACGTTGTCCTCATGTTGTCCTCATGTTGTCTTCATGTTGTCCTATATCAATGTTCTTTTTAATTCCCCAAAATAACATGATTGATTCCACACAACGCTCTTTCCCAAGTACAAATCTCTACTTTCATTAATTTTGGGGCGTCTTATTCAATTTTATAGCATTGTAAAACAAATGGAAGTGTTTTTGAAATAGTATTGAGTAAAAGTTGACATATTCTAGTCTGTGATTATCATCAACATCCATTCCTTTAATTTTAGTCTCAATAATTCCTAATTTCTGCTTTTCTAACTCAAACATTAGGTATAATTTCCTATAAATGAGCTTTATTGACCATAAATTCCAAAAATAACTGTAAAACTAAAGTTAATAAGTTAGTGTTACATAGTGTTGAAAAAGTCAAAAAAGTGACAAACATTGAAAAAAGCGTCAAAAGTGTTTTCAGAGGGACAAAAACTTCAGGAAAAGTTAAAAACATCGATAAAAAGCATCAACAAAAGGGTTGATTTTCACGATTTTTGGCGGGAAGACAACACGACGGTTAAGGTCACGATTCGATTAAATTTTCGGCAATCCCACAATAGGAGCTACTAAATGGCAGAAGGGCACTTCGTAACAACAGTTTGAGTTTCTCGTAATTAACAAAATGTTTAACGAGGTGCTCGTGAATGCACCATTGAGTCCAATCGGAGCCCACGTGCTTTACCTGCCTTCCTTGTTTCTCCGTCATCTCCGACTACAGCAGTTGCCGTGGTGTCTGGAAAAGAGCAGCTGCAGGCTACCGCTAAGCTAACGTTACCATGTGTCTTTGTGCCAAGCTACTCTATGTTAACGGGACCAGATTTCTCAGACAAAATCCGGGGACATTTTCAGCTCAGAAGCGTATATACCTTCAACAAAAAACTTAAAACGGGGACACTAGACCTAGAGCTGAGTATCAGATACAATATAAACTATTGAGGAAAGATGTTCCTTTGACATTGATGCAGTATGAAACGAGATCGCTGCAGTCGGCAGCAGAGAAACAAGCTACAATGGAAGTTAATGGGATAATTGTCCAGCTTGTATTTACGTTCATAAAGTGCTCGTTTTGCTGCTGACAGACTCAGATTAATATTCTAAGTGTCTGATAACATTATGGAAAGGATTTCTAAGGAGGCTGACCTTTCTGTTAAAGATTAAGATAATTTTTTAAAACATAAAAGTCCGCGAAATTGTGTTCTCTAAACCCACCAGACTCCATGTAAATAATCACTACTTTTAGCATGTATAGAGCAGCATATCTCCACCAGACTCCATGTAAATAATCAGTGATTTTAGCGTGTATAGAGCAGCATATCTCCACCAGACTCCATGTAAATAATCAGTGATTTTAGCGTGTATAGAGCAGCATATCTCCACCAGACTCCATGTAAATAATCAGTGATTTTAGCATGGTAAAATACGGCTTTCTAAAACATCTCTGAGCTCTGAGCAGCGCTGCTCGATCGGGGTCTGCTTGGTCAGAGTTTTCTTTCTTTCATTCCAGTATCGGGTCTGTCAGTCACAGTGGAAACCGGGGACATTTCCGGGGACAGATCCAGCCTGGGACAGGTCACCAAAACCGGGGACGTCTGGTCACCCTAGTTTATGTCTGTTGTTGTTTTTTCTTCAGATGTACGCAAGTAGTCGGGGGTGGAGAGAGATGGAATCGCCGATCCTGCTCTTGATTGATTTTCATTTAAATCGTGACACCCCTAACGAGTATAACTCCTAACTACCGTGACGCTTGAAACTCTATGTCGCTGTACTTGGGCACATGAACCATATTTTTTCCCGCCTTCCAGATTAACCACGTGCGGACCAGGGACTTTGACTGCTGCCTCGTCGTTCCACTGATCGCCGAGTCTCCAAACCATCTGGAGCTTGTCATCAGCCGAAATCCCACCTCCTCTTCCCTGCTGGCCAATCACAATGATGGCACCAACAACAGCAGCCACTCCTCTCAGCCTATGGGCGGCGAGCTGGGACCATCGGAGCTCCCCATTGGCCAGGTAGAGGATGGTGGTCCAATCAAATGGAGCCAACCGGGAGACAAGCTGGGGGCGGTGCTTGGTTTGGGTCAGGTGAATAATAATTCCTTATAGTAGACAAAAGCTGGATTCAACCGCTTCTAACCAGACTGGAGGGTTCAACAAGGACAATACAACAAAGTTGAATTAAACTGGTTTACACCTGTCCAAACTGGTTCAGGGTGGACCCCCCCCCCCCCATGGTGCTACACACACCCTATGGAGGAACTTTGACCTTTGACCACTAAAGTTTGAACTTTGAACTGCTAAAGCAGCCTGAAAGCACACTGTTGGACCTCCTCACCTTTTCACTTGAACCAGTTCTGCATACTGGTCCTTCTGGTGTCACTGGAACCAGAAGTATAACCACTGATCCTGCTGGAACCGTAGCCAGAGCTACTGGTCTAAGTGGTTTGAGATCAGTGGGTTTTGGTTCTTCTCGCCCAGAGCCATGGGGACTGATTCTTCTGAAGCCAGAGCCACAGCCAAAGGTTTTGCTGGTTCGACCCTCATGTTGTCCTCGGGTCAAATTTGACCTGTTTTCAGTTTTTTAATCACAAAAAATGGGCCTTCAAAATAAGAGCTGGAAATGTCAGCATTAAAAATATCAAATAACTTTGGAAAAAACATTTGAAAAAGCACCCACAACATTGAAAAGTGACAAAAATGTTGGAAAAAGCAATAATAGTGTTGAAAACATGGTTGTCATGGTTGATGGGACGACAACACAAGGGTTAAGAACTGGTCCTACTGAAGCCAGAGCCACAACCAATGGTCTCAACTGGTTCAATTCAATTTTAATTTATATAGCGCTAAATCACAACAGCACAGTGCTTTTCATTAAGAGCAGGTCTAGACCGGACTCTGTGATGTTATTTACAGAAACCCAACAACATGTGGTTCAAGACACATGGGCTGTGTCTCATTCCCCGTACCTCCGTCAGTAAACTGCTAATGTGCACTGACCACTTCCTGCCGTAGTGCCCACTTTCGATGGTCAGTATATTGTCCCGAAAGGAACACTTACGTTAAAACACTTAACGAGCGGTCGGCTCGGCTCGACGCCTCTCAAAATCTGATGTTAAATCTGTTAATCTGACCTGACAGATTCAGCAGCTGCACGGCCTATTTCTCGCTTAAAAATGTCTTCAGAAACACGTTTCGGTGAAATATTCTCGTAAAATTTGAGATCGTATTCCGACATCTTTGAAATCCGGTGGAAAGCCAGACCCATGGGACGCGTTCGTCCAATCAGCTGCCGGTCCACGTCCCTGGTCCCTCCCCTTTCAGCTTTGTAGTCAAGATGGCGCCAGTTTAGTGTGGGTAGGGTCCATCGATCCACACTGAACTTTTGGACCGTTTTTAGGGGTCCTCCGGGGACGTTGTGCGTCGTCTACACTATAGACTTATATAGGCTGCTGGTCCAGAACCGAGACCTTTGCTTGTACGAGAACCGTGGCTGCTGGTCTAGAACCGAGACCTTTGCTTGTACGAGAACCGTGGCTGCTGGTCCAGAACCGAGACCTTTGCTTGTACGAGAACCGTGGCTGCTGGTCTAGAACCGAGACCTTTGCTTGTACGAGAACTGTGGCTGCTGGTCCACCTGGTCTTACTAGAATCAGAACCATGGCTTCCGGGACCACAGCAGCACAAAGACTGATCCAGAATCCACAACCTGCTGATGGACTAACTGGTTGCCAAGGGGATGCTCCGATCAGGCTGTCTGAGGCCGATTGTCATTGGGATCGTCACCAACACTGATTACCGACTGGTTTCTGTTCTTAAACGCCGATTTATTTATTTCTGAGTCTGTACCAGGTTTGGAAATCCTTTGGGGTTTTATCTGATACCGGTACTAAAACCATACTTTTAAACCGGTACCAGTGCCTCAACTGATAATAAGATAGCATACTCAATAGCATAATAACATTAAAGGTGGCGTAGTTAGGATTGTAAAGATCCAGGATTTAGCCAAAAAACGTGAACGTCGACAAGTTCTTAGTCCCCCCCTCAGTCCACTAAAACCCAAAACGGTCTCCATAGCCCTGATTGGTGCATCTGAACAGGGATCTCACTACAGGCTGTAGGTGGAGTCACAGGAGCCGGATTTGTTTTTAAATGACCTGCTTCATGTAGTTCTACTGGAACGTAGGGTCAGTTTCAGCTAATATGACAGAAAGTTAGTTTTATGAGTCTTACCTACTGCAGCTTTAAAGAACTTATTCTAAAGTCTTATTGCTAAGGTCATATGGTCAAATTTAATCAAATCTAGGAGGGAATCCTTAAAACTAAAACCAGATGCAGCTGCTTGAATATGATTCGGACATGTTGGGTAATTCTGCAGAAAAATTGAAATCCTCAAAGTCCATTAAAAAAGAAATTAGCCCCATTAGCTCATAGCATGCCATCAGACTAGCACTATTGGCAATTTTTAAGTCAACACGGATGAAAAAGTCCTCAAATTGCTTAGAAAAAATGGAAATGTTCATTTCTACAACAACTGGGCAAACTGCATCTGCCAAAAAACTCCTCAACAGCTACCAAATGGACCGTTTTGGATGTTTTTTTAGACAGGTTTCTACATGTGTACATTCTCAAAATAACGTTTTATTTTTACATTAGTATCAACATATTTGAAAGAGGCACCCAGCCCTAAAACAGGGAGGGATGATGGATTTAGTAATGACTACACACTTTAATATTTTTTTTAATTATCAGTGACTTTTAAGACAGAAATGGAGTGAATTTATTTATCAGCTGTGATGATCGGAGCATCCCTAAATAAATTGTACAGAAAGACAGAGGGTTTACTGTTAAGATTTTAGTTCTGTGCCATTAACGAGCTGCAGACTGGAAGAGTAATAATCAATAATTATGTTGACAATAATGATGATGATGATGATGATGATGACACTGAGCAGTTCAATGAGAATCTTTTTCTACTGTTTACACCTGTTGGACTGGCCACACTGTGTGTGTGTGTGTGTGTGTGTGTGTGTGTGT
Organism: Etheostoma perlongum; assembly: GCA_026937815.1. Classification (NCBI taxonomy): domain Eukaryota; kingdom Metazoa; phylum Chordata; class Actinopteri; order Perciformes; family Percidae; genus Etheostoma; species Etheostoma perlongum. The sequence goes on along the minus strand of CM049393.1, from coordinate 7,355,053 downwards.
GTGTGTGTGTGCGTGTGTGTGTTTGTATGTTATGTGTGTGTGTGTTAAACACAAGGCCAGTTAAGCCCCTCCCACCTCAATTCCTCGTCTTGGCTTTTACCGTCCCCGTCCCTTCTTCCCTCAGCCAATAGGCAGCGAGGATTACCGACGGCAGTTCTGAGAGATTCAGCTGATTGGCTGGAACCAATCAGAAAGCAAAACCTTCCCAGCCTGTCTATGATTGGTTCTACTCAAGACACAAGCCAACCAATCAGCTACCAGGAAGAAGCAAAGCATGCCCCCATCCCAACTTCCCTGAACCACCACCCAAACCCCCAACCCCCCAGTAACAGTGATCCTTTATGCTAATCGATCGGTGTGTTTTTTGATTGACTGTTGTCAGTTTTCTCTGTTTGTTTGTTTGTTTGTTTGTTTCCATGGCAATTGAACCTGAAAAGATGTAAAATAGATTAAAAAAACGGTTCAGTTCCCATATCTGTTCACATTGAGACCCTCGAACCCCCAAAAACCTTCACTTCATAACCACGAAAACAACGATGTTACACGAGAAAAAAGCCCTGATGAAACAGGAAACCTGTGACAGTAAACACGTGTGTGTGTGTGTTGTGTGTGTGTGTGTGTGTGTGTGTGTGTGTGTGTGTGTGTGTGTGTGTGTGTGTGTGTGTGTGTGTGTGTGTTTATGTTGGAGTGATGTCAACATCTTGCTGCTCTCACCTCAGTCTGAACTCACTATTTAAACTGGCCAATCGGAACCCTCCCTGAGCTTCCACAGCCAATCGCTCTCTCCGCTGAACGTCCTGCGCTTTGGATCAGAGGGCTGTGATTGGCTGTGTGGATAGTAGCTGTGATTCGCTGTTTGAATCTGTCCCGAACTTTGTTAAATGGGGCATGTTTAATCAAAATGAACGACGCTGTGAATGTGGTGAATCTGAAGCACAGTGCTAACATATAATTAGCACGTGGCTAGCAGACACAGAGCACAGGGCTAGCATATAATTAGCACGTGGCTAGCGGACACAGAGCACAGGGCTAGCATATAATTAGCACGTGGCTAGCAGACACAGAGCACGGGGCTAGCATGTGGCTAACGTGGCTACCATGGGGTCAACACACGCAGCACAAGGCTCACGCTAGCTATGATGACCAGATATGTTCAGTATCTGGTCATGTGTTCCGTAAGCACATGGCTAACACCGCTAATATATGGTTAGCTACACAGCTATCACAAGGCTAACCTTCAGGCAACATACATAGCTGTCAGCACATGGCTAACAAAGCCAGTGTATGGTTAGCACACACCTAGCACAAGCTTAACATATGGCTAACACCTCAGTTGTGTAATTTAGGTGTTAGAACATGGCTAGCGCTTAGCCGACACCTGGCTAGTACATCTAGTATGTGTTTAACACACACCTGGGGCACATTCGACTGCTAGCTTAGCTACAAGCTAGCATAAAACACAACACAGGCTGTCAGTTGAATGGTGTTTTGAGCTAACGTTAGCATCAAACAATCATAGATAGCTACAATGTTTTTGAAATGACTGCTAGCTTAGCTACAAGCTAGCATAAAACACAACAAAGGCTGTCAGGTGAATGGAGTTTTGAGCTAACGTTAGCATAGCATCAACCATAGATAGCTTTTATAGCAACGTTTCTGAAATGATTCCCATCTTCTGTTATTGTTTGTAATGAGAAAACTTTATTATTTTATGGATTTCACAAATTTCAGTATGACTCGTTATGTCGTAAACCTAAAATCTGAGCACGCGACTAATATCTTACGCACTTAACTTGACTTAAATCAGGGAGTGACAAACATAACTGATATTTCCGGGGTTACCTCTATTATTCAGGTAGCAGGTGGTTAGCATTACATAACGTTACACAAACATCCTGTTGGTTGTGGTATCTATGGTAACCAGGCGGTAGCCTCGTCAGGTGATTTGGGTTGTTAGCATTGTAGCATTCAGCCGTTCATCTAAGGATAAAAAAGCCACCGAGCTGGTGTGGGCCGTGGCTTCGGGAGGGTTTGATGAGTGAGACCTAAAGCCAAACACACACTGTGTGTGTGTGTGTGTGTGTGTGTAAATATTACATTGCAGGGATTTGCATTCTAGTGACTCACCTCAGCAAGACATCTGCACACACACACACACACACACACACACACACACACACACACAGAACATATATACACACACAGAACATATATACACACACACACACACACACACACAGAACACACACACACACACACACACACACACACACACACACACACACACACACACACACACAGAACATATATACACACACAGAACATATATATACACACACACACACACACAGAACACACACACACACACACGGAACATACACAAATGCACACACACAGAACACATACACACACACACACACACACACAGAACATATATACACAGAACATATACACACACACACACACACACACAGAACACACACACACACACACACACGGAACATACACAAATGCACACACACAGAACACATACACACACACACACACACACACACACACACACACACAGAACATATATACACACACAGAACATATATACACACACACACACACACACACACAGAACACACACACACACAACATACACAAATGCACACACACACACAGAACACACACACACACACACACACACACACAGAACATATATACACACACACACACACACACAGAACACACACACACACACACACAACATACACAAATGCACACACACACACACACACACACACACACACACACAGAACATATATACACACAATGCACACACACACACACACACACACACAGAACACACACACACACACACACACACACACAACATACAAAATGCACACATCTAACACACGGCACACACACACACAGAACATCTATACACACACACACACACACACACACACATGCATTGCACTGCCATTTGAGATAGTGGGTCACATTAGTTTCCATGTAGCTTCACCAACCAACCAAACTGTATTTTTCTTTAAAGGAACAGGGATGTTGTAAAGTATTTTTGTACAAATTTAATACTTTGGTAGCATGACGTTCCTGGTGTTTGTCCTGTCGGGCTCCACTGCCCCCCCCACCTTTGTATGGACGACTACTGAGCAACAATAAAGATAAAGACCTGCTGGGAGGACTGGACTCCATGTTCTGTTTTTTAAAATAAATAATGTTAATTTATTTATTGGACATTTTACAAAACGTTTTTGCACAATGGACACACACATACACACACACAGAACATATACACACAAACACACACACACACACACACACACACACACAGAACATATACACACAAACACACACACACACACACACAGAACATATACACACACCACACACACACACACAGAACATATATACACACAGACCACACACACACACACACACAGAACATATACACACACACACACAGAACACACACACACACACAGACACACAGAACATATACACACAAACACACACACACACAGAACATATACACACAAACACACACACACACACAGAACATATACACACAAACACACACACACACACACACAGAACATATATACACACACACACACACACACACACACAGAACATATACACACACACACACACACACACAGAACATATATACACACAAACACACACACACACAGAACATATACACACACACACAGAACACACACAGAACATATATACACACAGACCATACACACAGACACACAGAACATATACACACACACACAGAACATATACACACAAACACACACACACACACACACAGAACATATACACACACACACAGAACATATACACACACACACACACACACACACACACAAAAAATACACACACACACAGAAATACACACACACACACAATAAACACACACACAGAACATAACATTTGATTAACACACACACACACACACACACAAACAATAGAAACACAGAACATATTATAATGAATAAAAAAAAAAATAATGTTGTAATATTTACACACCAGAACGTTAAACATGACGTTGCCGCTCAGCAGCAGAAGTATACACACACACACACCGGTGTGTTGACATATACACACACACACACACACACCGCCTGAACCACACAGACCATACACACACAGAACACGGAACATACTAACACACACACCGAACATGGATAACACAAACCCCAGCCAGACAGGAACATGTCCACACACCAGACACACAAACATATCACACACACACACCGGCTAGACAACAGAACATCTGAATGAATGAACACACAGAACATATATATACACTAGCAGCGTAATGCCATAAGGTTTAATTATGGAAATGGGCTTCCACAATAAATTAACTTTTTAAGTTTTTAACATGTATTTGATTAATATTGTGGCACAAACAATAGACCTTTTATTTTTAAGAAATATTATAATGAATAAAAAAAAATAATGTTGTAATATTTAGCGACCGTGACGTTAAACGGTCCAAAATTATGCTCGGCAGCGGATTAGTTCGGTCTGTCTCTCCGGTGTGTTGACGCAGATAGCATCGTTCGCATCGTTAGCATCCGCCTGCCGCCGTTTCTCCGTCCCGTTGCGAACCGGTGGAGCTACTAACCGACCCCTCCGCTGGATAAATAAACCCCGAGCCCGACAGGAAGCATGTCCACGGCCCTGGAGAGCTATATACCTCCAAAACACGTCATGTTTTTTAACTTTTGTCTGAATGAATGAACAACATGGACACTAGAGCCTGAGCTGGGATACAATAAAACCATAAAAGGTTTTTGATTATGGAGAAGCTAGTGACCGCATAAGCCTGAAAGGTTTTCTCACATGTATTGATTGTAATTGGTCTTTTTTAGCTTTAGGTTTTGTCTTTAAGCTTTTTGAGTGTTTTATTATCTGTTTTAGCTTTTACGGCAATAATAACGGTCCAAAATTATGTGAAAAAGATGCAAAACTATCACAAAGGGACACAGACTACAGAGACCCCAGAGACCAAAAACAGCCGTAGATGTAGATGTATTGATTGTAAGTTAAGGGGACCAGATGTCTCAGACTAAATCCGGGGACATTTCCAGCTCAGAAGCGTAAATACCTCCAAAACACGTCATGTTTTTAATTTTTGTAAAACTTAAAACGGGGACACTAGACCTAGAGCTATCTCCATCAGATCCAATATAAACTATTGAGGAAAGATGTTTTGATGCAGTATGAAACGAGATCGCTGCAGTCGGCAGCAGAGAAACAAGCCAATGGAAATAATGGGAGAATTGTCCAGCTTGTATTTACGTTCATAAAGTGCTCGTTTTGCTGCTGACAGACTCAGATTAATATTCTAAGTGTCTGATAACATTATGGAAAGGATTTCTAAGGAGGTCGACCTTCCTGTTAAAGATTAAGATCCTTGTTTAGAACATAAAAAGTCCATGTAAATAATCCATAGAGCAGCATCCCACCAGACTCCATGTAAATAATCTGATTTTAGCATGTATAGAGCAGCATATCTCCACCAGACTCCATGTAAATAATCAGTGATTTTAGCGTGTATAGAGCAGCATATCTCCACCAGACTCCATGTAAATAATCAGTGATTTTAGCGTGTATAGAGCAGCATATCTCCCACAGACTCCATGTAAATAATCTGTGATTTTAGCGTGTATAGAGCAGCATATCTCCACCAGACTCCATGTAAATAATCAGTGATTTTAGCTTGTATAGTGCAGCATATCTCCCACAGACTCCATGTAAATAATCAGTGATTTTAGCGTGTATAGAGCAGCATATCTCCACCAGACTCCATGTAAATAATCAGTGATTTTAGCGTGTATAGAGCAGCATATCTCCACCAGACTCCATGTAAATAATCAGTGATTTTAGCATGGTAAAATACGGCTTTGTAAAACATCTCTGAGCTCTGAGCAGCGCTGCTCGATCGAGCTCCATTTGGTCCATTTGGTCAGAGTTTTCTTTCTTTCATTCCAGTATCGGGTCTGTCAGTCACAGTGACAGTAAAACCGGGGACAGATCCAGATCCAGCGGGGACAGGTCACCAAAATCGGGTACTGTCCCCGGAAACCGGGGACGTCTGGTCACCCTACTGTAATTGGTCTTCTTTAGCTTTAGGTTTTTTGGCTTTTTGAGTGTTTTATTATCTGCTCTAGTTTTTTTGGCTATAATAACGGTCCAAAATTATGTAAAAAGAGATGCAAAACAATCACAAAGGGACACAAACTACAGACTACAGAGACCCCAGAGACCCAAAACAGCTCCAAGATCATCAGAAAGAGACACAATCCCCCAAAGACAAATACAATGTATGGTGGGAAGTGCATTTTTAATAATAATAATATATTTATTTATAAAGTGCTTTCCATCAAAGTGCTTTACAGCAAGAATACACAAAACTAGGGAAACTCTTTATTTATGACCGTGCAGCGGTGTTGTTAAGTCAGTTTAATGAGTGATTTGTCCAGAATTGTGTGCTGTTCCTTTAACTCTGTCGTCCAGGTACCGTTGCCATCGTCACCTCAGACGGCAGGATGATTGTGGTGAGTTCAAATACACATTTAACTACCTGTATATGCTGAATACTTTAATGTGTGCAAACGTGTTCAGCATCTTTACTGCAGTTACAGTAGTAATATCAGTCTGTGAAAGTACTCCACTGCAGGTAAGTCTACCATTCAACACCTGTACTGTAGTAAAATCATCAAAATGTACTTAGTGTCTGTGTTTTTCTCTCATATCTGATGTTTCTGGATTCATATTCCTGCTGCGTGAATGTGTATTTTGTATGTATTTTACTGCTGTCGATGCTTCATGTTGTTCTCATTTTAACTCCTTTATATTCTGTTGGGGTGGTTTAATCTACAGCAATGCATCATGGTCTATAAGATCATGTTGCAGCGTCAGGGTTATAATCTCAGTGACCGGAGCGTCGTGGATCTAGGCTGTCTGGGGGGGTCGCATATTAATGTCAAAAAACCTCATAAAGGGACATTTTCATGCCATGGGACATTTAACCCTTGTGTTGTCTTCCCGTCAAAATTGAAATCAACACTTTTGTTGAGGCTTTTTATCGATCTTTTTAACTTTTTCTTACGTTCCTGACACTTTTTTTCAATGTTTGTCACTTTATTTGAAGTTCAACACTACAAAAATAACTGTAAAACTAAAGTTAATAAGTTAGTGTTACGTAGTGTTGAAAACGTTAAAAAAAGAGACAAACATTTAAAAAAGTGTCAAAAGTGTTGAAAAAAGGGACAAAAATGTAAGAAAAAGTTAAAAACATCGATAAAAAGCGTCAATAAAAGTGTTGACTTTCAATTTGGACTGGAAGACACCACGAGGGTTAATAAACCCGTTTCATTCTTCCCGGTTCTCCCCTACTCTATATAGAGAAGTTATTACAGAGTCTAATAATGAATCACAGTTTTTGGAAAAATACCCGGTATAAATGTTTTTACAATGTTTTCTTCTTAACCCTCGTGGTGTCTTCCCGTCCAAATTGAAAGTCAACACTTTTATTGACGCTTTTTATCAATGTTTTTAACACCACGTAACACTAATTTATTAACTTTAGTTTTACAGTTATTTTTGGAATTTATGGTCAATAAACCTCATTTATAGGAAATTAACCTAATGTTTGAGTTAGAAAAGCAGAAATTAGGAATTATTGAGACTAAAATTAAAGGAATGGATGTTGATGATAATCACAGACTGGAATATGTCAACTTTTACTCAATACTATTTCAAAAACACTTCCATTTGTTTTTACAATGCTATAAAATTGAATAAGACGCCCCAAAATTAATGAAAGTAGAGATTTGTACTTGGCAAAGAGCGTTGGGTGGAATCAATCATGTTATTTTGGGAATTACAAAGAACATTGATATGTTGTCCTCATGTTGTCCCCATGGGTTGTCAACATGTTGTCCTCATGTTGTCATGTTGTCCTCATGTTGTCCCCATGTTGTCCCCATGTTTTGTCCTCATGTTGTCCCATGTTGTCCCCATGTTGTCCCATGTTCCCCATGCTGTCCCTCATGTCCTCATGCATGTTGTCTTCATGTTGTCCCCATGTTGTCCCATGTTGTCCCCTCATGTTGTCCCCATGTTGTCCCCATGTTGTCATGTTGTCCCCATGTTGCCTTCATGCTGTCCCCATGTTGTCCCCATGCTGTCTTCATGCTGTCCTCATGTTGTCCCCATGCTGTCCCCATGTTGTCCCCATGTTGTCCCCATGTTGTCCTCATGTTGTCCCCATGTTGTCCCCATGTTGTCCTCATGTTGTCCTCATGTTGTCCCCATGTTGTCCCCATGTTGTCCTCATGTTGTCTTCATGTTGTCTTCATGTTGTCCTCATGTTGTCCCCATGTTGTCCCCATGTTGTCCCCATGTTGTCCCCATGTTGTCCCCATGTTGTCCCCATGTTGTCCCCATGTTGTCCCCATGTTGTCTTCATGTTGTCCTCATGTTGTCCCCATGTTGTCCTCATGTTGTCCCCATGTTGTCCCCATGTTGTCCCCATGTTGTCTTCATGTTGTCCCCATGTTGTCCCCATGTTGTCCTCATGTTGTCCTCATGTTGTCTTCATGTTGTCTTCATGTTGTCCCATGTTGTCCCCATGTTGTCCCCATGCTGTCCCATGTTGTCCCCATGTTGTCTTCATGTTGTCCCCATGTTGTCCCCATGTTGTCCCCATGTTGTCTTCATGTTGTCCCTCATGTTGTCTTCATGTTGCCCTCATGTTGCCTTCATGCTGTCCTCATGTTGTCCCCATGCTGTCTTCATGCTGTCCTCATGTTGTCCCCATGTTGTCTTCATGTTGTCCTCATGTTGTCTTCATGTTGCCCTCATGTTGTCCTCATGTTGTCCCCATGCTGTCCTCATGTTGTCCCATGTTGTCTTCATGTTGTCCCCATGTTGTCTTCATGTTGCCCCATGTTGTCCTTCATGTTGTCCTCATGTTGTCCCATGTTGTCTTCATGCTGTCCTCATGTTGTCCCCATGCTGTCCTCATGCTGTCCTCATGCTGTCCCCATGTTGTCTCCCCATGTTGTCCTCATGTTGTCCCCATGTTGTCCCCATGTTGTCTTCATGTTGCCCTCATGTTGTCTTCATGTTGCCCTCATGTTGCCTTCATGCTGTCCTCATGTTGTCCCCATGCATGTTGTGCTTCATGTTGTCCCCATGTTGTCTTCATGTTGTCCTCATGTTGTCTTCATGTTGCCCCCATGTTGTCCTCATGTTGTCCCCATGCTGTCCTCATGTTGTCCCCATGTTGTCTTCATGTTGTCTTCATGTTGTCCCCATGTTGTCTTCATGTTGTCCCCATGTTGTCTTCATGTTGTCCCCATGTTGTCTTCATGTTGCCCTCATGTTGTCTTCATGCTGTCCTCATGTTGTCTTCATGTTGTCTTCATGTTGTCTTCATGTTGTCCCCATGTTGTCTTCATGTTGCCCTCATGTTGTCTTCATGTTGCCCTCATGTTGTCTTCATGTTGCCCTCATGTTGTCCCCATGTTGTCTTCATGTTGTCTTCATGTTGTCCTCATGTTGTCCCCATGTTGTCCCCATGTTGTCCTCATGTTGTCCCCATGTTGTCCTCATGTTGTCTTCATGTTGTCTTCATGTTGTCCTCATGTTGTCCCCATGTTGTCTTCATGTTGTCCCCATGTTGTCCTCATGTTGTCCTCATGTTGTCTTCATGTTGTCTTCATGCTGTCCTCATGTTGTCCCCATGCTGTCCTCATGCTGTCCTCATGTTGTCCCCATGTTGTCTTCATGTTGTCCCCATGTTGTCTTCATGTTGTCCTCATGTTGTCCCCATGTTGTCTTCATGTTGCCCTCATGTTGTCTTCATGTTGCCCTCATGTTGCCTTCATGCTGTCCTCATGTTGTCCCCATGCTGTCTTCATGCTGTCCTCATGTTGTCCCCATGCTGTCCTCATGCTGTCCTCATGCTGTCCCCATGTTGTCCTCATGTTGTCTTCATGTTGTCTTCATGTTGTCTTCATGTTGCCCTCATGTTGTCTTCATGTTGTCTTCATGTTGTCCTCATGTTGTCCCCATGCTGTCCTCATGTTGTCCCCATGTTGTCTTCCTGTTGTCTTCATGTTGTCCCCATGTTGTCTTCATGTTGTCCCCATGTTGTCTTCATGTTGTCCCCATGTTGTCTTCATGTTGCCCTCATGTTGTCTTCATGCTGTCCTCATGTTGTCTTCATGTTGTCCCCATGTTGTCTTCATGTTGCCCTCATGTTGTCTTCATGTTGCCCTCATGTTGTCTTCATGTTGCCCTCATGTTGTCCCCATGCTGTCCTCATGTTGTCCCCATGCTGTCCCCATGTTGTCCCCATGTTGTCTTCATGTTGCCCCCATGTTGTCTTCATGTTGCCCCCATGTTGTCTTCATGTTGCCCTCATGTTGTCTTCATGTTGCCCTCATGTTGTCCTCATGTTGTCCTCATGTTGTCTTCATGTTGCCCTCATGTTGTCTTCATGTTGTCCTCATGTTGTCTTCATGTTGCCCTCATGTTGTCTTCATGTTGTCTTCATGTTGTCCTCATGTTGTCCCCATGCTGTCCTCATGTTGTCCCCATGTTGTCTTCATGTTGTCTTCATGTTGTCCCCATGTTGTCTTCATGTTGTCCCCATGTTGTCTTCATGTTGTCCCCATGTTGTCTTCATGTTGCCCTCATGTTGTCTTCATGCTGTCATCATGTTGTCTTCATGTTGTCTTCATGTTGTCTTCATGTTGTCTTCATGTTGCCCTCATGTTGTCTTCATGTTGCCCTCATGTTGTCCTCATGTTGTCCTCATGTTGTCTTCATGTTGCCCTCATGTTGTCTTCATGTTGTCCTCATGTTGTCTTCATGTTGCCCTCATGTTGTCTTCATGTTGTCTTCATGTTGTCCTCATGTTGTCCCCATGCTGTCCTCATGTTGTCCCCATGTTGTCTTCATGTTGTCTTCATGTTGTCCCCATGTTGTCTTCATGTTGTCCCCATGTTGTCTTCATGTTGTCCCCATGTTGTCTTCATGTTGCCCTCATGTTGTCTTCATGCTGTCATCATGTTGTCTTCATGTTGTCTTCATGTTGTCTTCATGTTGTCTTCATGTTGTCCTCATGTTGTCCTCATGTTGTCCTATATCAATGTTCTTTTTAATTCCCCAAAATAACATGATTGATTCCACCCAACGCTCTTTGCCAAGTACAAATCTCTACTTTCATTAATTTTGGGGCGTCTTATTCAATTTTATAGCATTGTAAAAACAAATGGAAGTGGTTTTGAAATAGTATTGAGTAAAAGTTGACATATTCCAGTCTGTGATTATCATCAACATCCATTCCTTTAATTTTAGTCTCAATAATTCCTAATTTCTGCTTTTCTAACTCAAACATCAGGTATAATTTCCTATAAATGAGCTTTATTGACCGTAAACTCCGTAACACTAACTTATTAACTTTAGTTTTAGTTATTTTTGGAGTGTTGAACTTCAAATAAAGTGACAAACATTGAAAAAAAGTGTCAGGAACATAAGAAAAAGTTTAAAAGATCGATAAAAAGCCTCAACAAAAGTGTTGATTTTCAATGCAGGAAATCGCCACAGGTCGGATTCACACCCTGGACCTCTGCGTTGAAGGCGTTAACCTCTTAGTATACGTGCGCCCGCTCTGCCGCTGAACCAACCCGGCCACAGATGAAGGCCATGTAATGTAGTCGTATTGTATTGTGTGTCTTCTGTGTTCTGCTGTTGACCCCGGAGGTTTTACTGTGTGTGTGTGTGTGTGTGTGTGTGTGTTCAGGGAACTCTGAAGGGCTTCGATCAGACCATCAACTTGATCCTGGATGAGAGCCACGAACGGGTGTTCAGCTCCAGCCAGGGGGTGGAGCAGGTGGTGCTGGGACTCTACATCGTCAGGGGAGACAACGTGTGAGTCTCCTTTGTCACTTTTTCCGATGTTTTGGTGGATTATTTTCTGTTTTTTTTGTGACATTTTTGCCACTTTTCTTAACATTCTTTTATAAAAACAAATGCCATAAAATTAAATAAACGTAGTGAACTGATCGTTTATATTACTCGTGAAGGACGTTGTACGGAACCATTCACGTTATTTTTTGGACATTTCCATCGTTGATTGGGTGTTGTCCTCCCGCCCACTGCACAACTTTTGGTTTTTCTCGGTCCAAATTAAAAATACTAATGTTTTCTCATTTTTCTTCTGCGCTCTTTTGACGTTTTTATGTTTCCCCCACAACGTTTTTTAAGCTTTTTACGTCATTTTTGACACTTTTTTTCTTTTATCTATTTTTTTTTCTCCAAATGCTATCATTCAAAGAAAGCAGTGAACTGATCCTTTATTTTACTTTTAACCCTCGTGTTGTCTCCACCTTCGGGACCCTCTCGTGTCCCTCGGGTCAAACTGACCCGGGACTTATTTTGGGGTTTTAAAAACAATTCTGAAATAAGATTTTCCTTCATAATCTATTAACAAATATTGTCTTTATCTTAATTTCCAACAGCTGAGATAACATGTATGTTTAGGGAATGCATCAGTCTCTACTAGCACACAATTAAACATGGAAGTGGGGTTTAGTTTTTTATCATAAGGTTATAATTCATGTTAGAAATCCACTATGTGATTATTCTTATCTTGGAAAAAGTGGTCATAATCACAGGAAATAAGGAAAGGACGTTGATATTTTTTTAGGTAGAAAAAAATGTAACTTGTATCATTTTTCTTCTTGTAAAAATTTGAAACGGGTCAATTTGACCCGAATACCCTACGAGGGTTAAGAGCGTCATATGGAACCATCCACGATATTTTTTGGGACATTTTGGTTGATAGAAACCCAGATTTGTGATATAGAACCTTTTTGAAAATGGGTCGATTTGACCCGAGGACAACAGGGGGGTTGTTAAGAGCGTCAACGTGTATATTCCTACCTGGAAGCTGCCCAGTGCGGTCTGCTGCCACTGGAGCGGTTGGAGGTTAAGGGCCTTGCTCAAGGGCACCTCAGCGGAGGTTCCCCACTCAGACTGATCCAGTCGGTCTGGGTGTTGAACCACACAACACCCACTGGGCAGCTTCCAGGTAGGAATATACACGTCGTCCTCGGGTCAAATCAACCCATTTTCAAAAAGGTTCTATATCACAAATCTGGGTTTCTATCAACCAAAATGTCCCAAAAAATATCGTGGATGGTTCCATATGACGCTCTTAACCCTCGTAGGGTATTCGGGTCAAATTGACCCGTTTCAAATTTTTACAAGAAGAAAAATGATACAAGTTACATTTTTTTCTACCTAAAAAAATATCAACGTCCTTTCCTTATTTCCTGTGATTATGACCACTTTTTCCAAGATAAGAATAATCACATAGTGGATTTCTAACATGAATTATAACCTTATGATAAAAAACTAAACCCCACTTCCATGTTTAATTGTGTGCTAGTAGAGACTGATGCATTCCCTGAACATAGATGTTATCTCAGCTGTTGGAAATGGAGATAAAGACAATATTTGTTAATAGATTATGAAGTAAAATGTTATTTTAGAATTGTTTTTAAAACCCCAAATAACTCCCGGGTCAGTTTGACCCGAGGGACTCGAGAGGGTCTCGAAGGTGGAGACAACACGAGGGTTAAAAGTAAAATTAAGGATCAGTTCACTGCTTTCTTTGAATTTGGATGTTTTATTAAATTTTGGTGGTTTTCCACTGCGTGGTATCTACTCGCCTCGACTCTACTCGCCTTTTTTGGTTTTCCATTACAAAAAAAAGTCCCTGGGACCTGCTACCAGGTACTTTATGTAGTACTACCTCAGTCGAGGTTCTAAGCGAGCTGAGGCGACACCAAAAGGTGAAAACCTGCAGGCTGCTGATTGGTCGGAACAAACGGGACATTTAAAAGAAAATCTAGCCAGACACCGACAGATTATCTACTCTCTGCACGATTCTCGCTTTAACTGTTCAATATTAAGGGCTATATATTATATATTATAATACTATATATTAGGGGATCTATGTTGTTTCCAATATTGCACACTGTTACTTTTAAAAAAACAAGACAATATATCAAAGGAAAGTTTTTATTTAGCTTTTCAAGTAGCGCATCAAACCCTCCCGTCCATCCCGGTCTTCGTCCCCTGCACCCTGTGACAGTGTCCCCCCCACGGCTCTGCTGGCCCAGATGCATCCCAGTCGTTGTCATAAGCCTCTCGATGACTCTCATAAAGATTATACGAAGCCCAGCAGGTCAGAACCAGAACCAGAACCAGAACCAGAGATTTCACCAGACGGTCTGCGGCGGCGGTTTTGCAGCATTAATGCTCTGAAACACAAACAGTACACAGCAGACATGTTCTGGTGTGTAATCATGGTTGCTAAAGTTCATGTACTTTATATAGCGTATAGTAAATACTGATCGGGGCCCCTAACACATGCAAATGTTAGCTAACGTTACCAGGAAACTTAACTTACCCTTTGGTGTCGTCATGGCGACGTCTGAACTCCCAAACTCCTGTTTTTTTTTTTTAGCGGTGATTTTTGTTGCTTCCTTCAGCTTCTTTTGAAACAAAACATTGGCGAGTAGCCGACGTGCTGTTGTGAATCACGTTGAAAATTACGTCATCACGCGTAGCTATGGTAACCAGCCACGCTGAGGCGTTACTCAATCTGCAACGGAAAACGGGTCGAACCGAGTAGAGTTGTTACCATCAATGGAAAAACGCCATTTGATAGCATTGGGAGAAAAAAAATAGATAAAAGAAAAATAGTGTCAAAAATGACGTAAAAAGCTTTAAAAACGTTGGGGGGAAACATAAGAGCGCAGAAGAAAAGTGAGAATATATTATTATTTTTAATTTTGACCGAGAAAAACACCCAATAGACAAGGAAAATGTCCAAAAAATAACGTGAATGGTTCCGTACAACGTCCTTCACGAGTAATATAAACGATCAGTTCACTACGTTTATTTAATTTTATGGCATTTGTTTTTATAAAAGAATGTTAAGAAGAGTGGCAAAAATGTCACAAAAAACAGTAAATACCCTAACCACACCCTACCCTACTCTACCCTAACCCCACCCTACTCTACTCTACCCTAACCCCACCCTACTCTAACCCCTCCCTACTCTCCTCTAGTCCCTCCCTACTCTAACCTAACCCCACCCCCCACCCCACCCTACCCCGCCTTACTCTACCCAAACCCCCCCTACTCTACTCTAACCTAACCCCTCCCTAGTCCCTCCCTACTCTACTCTACCCAAACCCCACCCTACTCTACTAACCTAACCCCTCCCTAGTCCCTCCCTACTCTACTCTACCCAAACCCCACCCTACTCCCACCCTACCCCTCCCTACCCCGCCTTACTCTACCCAAACCCCACCCTACCCCCCCCCTCCCTACTCTACCCCACCCCCTCCCTACTCTGACCAAACCCCACCCTACTCTAACCTAACCCTCCCTACTCTACCCAAACCCCACCCTACTCCCACCCTACCCCTCCCTACCCCACCCCTCCCTACCCCCTAGTCCCTCCCTACTCTACCCAAACCCCTCCCTACCTCCTCTACCCCTCCCTAGTCCCCACCCTACTCTACTCTACCCTAACCCCTCCCTACTCTACCCAAACCCCTCCCTACTCTCCTCTACCCCCTCCCTACTCTGACCAAACCCCACCCTACCCCACCCTACTCTACCCAAACCCCTCCCTATTCTACTCTAACCCCTCCCTACTCTACCCTAGTCCCTCCCTACCCTACCCCTCCCTACTCTCCTCTACCCCCCCCTACTCTACCCCTCCCTACTCTGACCAAACCCCACCTTACTCCCACTCTACTCTACCCCCCCTAGTCCCTCCCTACTCTACTCTACCCTAGTCCCTCCCTACTCTACCCAAACCCCACCCCCCCCACCCCTCCCTACTCTACCCAAACCCCTCCCTACTCTACCCCAAACCTACCCCTCCCTACCTACTAACCTAACCCCTCCCTACCCCACCTTACTCTAACCTAACCCCTCCCTACTCTCCTCTACCCCTCCCTAGTCCCTCCCTACTCTACCCTACCCCCCACCCTACTCTACCCTACTCTAACCTAACCCCTCCCTACTCTACCCAAACCCCCCCCTACCCTCCCTCCCTACTCTACTCTAACCTAACCCCTCCCTAGTCCCCTCCCTACTCTACCCAAACCCCACCCTACTCCCACCCTAACCCCACCCTACTCTACCCCTCCCTACTCTACCCAAACCCCTCCCTACCCCACCCCCCCCCTCTACCCCCTAGTCCCCCTCCCTCTACCCCACCCCTCCCTACTCTGACCAAAACCCCACCCTCCTCCCTCCCTCCCTACCTACCCTACCCCTCCCTACTCCTCCTCCCCCCCTCCCTACTCTAACCCCTCCCTACTCTAACCTAACCCCTCCCTACTCTGACCAAACCCCACCTTACTCCCACTCTACTCTAACCCCTCCCTACTCTAACCTAACCCCTCCCTAGTCCCTCCCTACTCTACTCTACCCAAACCCCACCCTACTCCCACCCTACCCCTCCCTACCCCGCCTTACTCTACCCAAACCCCTCCCCTACTCTCCTCTACCCCCTCCCTAGTCCCTCCCTACTCTACTCTACTCTAACCCCTCCCTACTCTACCCTAGTCCCTCCCTACTCTACCCAAACCCCCCCCTACCCCACCCTAACCCCACCCTAGTCCCCACCCTACTCTACCCCCCCCTCTCTACTCTACCCCTCCCTACCCCCCTCCCTACTCTACTCTAACCTAACCCCTCCCTACTCCCACCCTACCCCAACCCCTCCCTACTCTCCTCTACCCCCTCCCTAGTCCCCCCTCCCTACTCTACCCCACCCCCACCCTACTCTACCCTACTCTAACCTAACCCCTCCCTACTCTACCCAAACCCCACCCTAGTCCCTCCCTACTCTACCCAAACCCCACCCTACTCCCACCCTACCCCTCCCTACTCTACCCAAACCCCACCCCCTAGTCCCTCCCTACTCTGACCAAACCCCACCCTACTCTAACCCCTCCCTCCTCCCTCCCTACTCTACCCCACCCCCTCCCTAGTCCCTCCCTACTCCCTCTCTACTCCACCCTAATCCCACCCTACCCCACCCTACTCTACTCTAACCTATATCCCCCTCCCTAGTCCCTCCCTCCTCTACCCCCACCCTACTCTACCCAAACCCCACCCTACCCTAGTCCCTCCCTACTCTAACCTAACCCCTCCCTACTCCCACCCTACCCCTCCCTACTCTCCTAACCCCTCCCTAGTCCCTCCCTACTCTACCCTCCCCCCTCCCTACCCTACCCCACCCTACTCTAACCTAACCCCCTACTCTACCCAAACCCCTCCCTACTCTACTCCACCCTACTCTAACCTAACCCCTCCCTACTCCCTCCCTACTCTACCCCCCTCCCTCTACCCCCCTCCCTACTCTCCTCTACCCCCTCCCTAGTCCCCCCACCCTACCCCTCCCTACCCCTCTACCCTACCTAACCCCACCCCACCCTACTCTACTCTATTTTTAGCAAGTTTACAAACATCAAAATACTTTAATACGTGTGTATGTAGGGCGGTGATTGGGGAGATCGACGAGGACACGGACTCTAATCTGGATTTAGGAAACATCAGAGCCGAGCCGCTGAACTCCATCGTCCACTAGCCTCTAAACCTCCCTGTCGCCATGGCAACAGATGACAGCATGGCTCCGCTGTTATAAGTGTTAACGGGGTTATACCCCGACAACTAAGTGGACGTTCTTCCAGTTAAAGACTCCCGCTCTGACATTTTTCTGTTTGTTTTTTTATAAATAAAGAATTGTTGTTAGATTAACTTTGTATGGTTTGACGAGTCAGTTTTTGTCCGATTGAGATTGTTTAAATAAAGTTTCATTACTCCTTTTGACAAAACCTCTGCGTTTGTAATTTACAGCCCCCGAAGGAATACTCCGATCTATTAGCATGAAATGGAAGTACCTACAGTACAAGTACCTCAAAAATGTCCCATTGGATCAGGTTAGCTCCAGAGTCCTGGTTGCAGCTGCTTCGCCCCGCTATGCCCTGCTTCACCCCGCAAAAACATTGATATAGGACAACATGAAGACAACATGGCTTAGTATAGTATGTCCAAAAGTTATGAAAAAAGTCATGAGTGTCGTGTCAACATGAGGGCAACATGAAGACAACATGGGGACAACATGAGGGCATCATGACGACAAAATGAGGGCAACATGGGGACAACATGAGGACAACATGACTTAGTATAGTATGTCGAAAAAAAGTCACAGTATAGTATGTCGAAAAAGTTATGAGTGTCGTGTCAACATGAGGACAACATGGCTTAGTATAGTATGTCGAAAAAAAGTCAAAGTATAGTATGTCGAAAAAAGTCGTGACAACATGAGAGCAACATGAGGGCAACATGGGGACAACATGAGGGCATCATGAAGACAACATGAGGACAACATGATGGCAACATGAAGACAAAATGACGACAACATGAGGGCAACATGAGGGCAACATGGGGACAACATGAGGGCAACATGAGGGCAACATGGGGACAACATGAGGGCAACATGAGGACAACATGAGGGCAACGTGGGGGCAACGTGGGGACAACATGGGGACAACATAAGGACATGTGGACAACATGAGGACAACATGAGGACAACATGAGGACAACATGAGGGTTAAAACCCAAACACAGTTCTCCATGCTGAGTTCTTGTACCTGGTGAGACTTCCTTGTCCTTCTTGGAGCAAAGTCTCACGTTATTTTGCGCCTAATCTCATGTTTCATGGTCACGGCTCATCTCGTAGCTGGTTGGCTCGGCTCCAGGCTTAAAACTCCACATGCTGGGGGGGTGGCAGTCCGCAGGGAGTTGGGTTGGGAACCGGAGGGTCGTCGGTTCAAGTCCCCGTACGGACCAAAGTCTGGATCGGTAGCTGGAGAGATGCCAGTTGACCTCCTGGGTACTGCCAGGTGCCCTTGAGCAAGGCACCATACCCCCCACCCCCTTACCCCCCAACCGCTCAGGGTGCTGGTCCAGCACTGGAACCCCCCCCCCACTCTGACATCGCTCCATTTGTGCATGTATAGGTCTTGAGAATATGTGTGTGTGTGTGTGTGTGTACCAGGCCTGTGTGTAGTGATTACTAAAAACAGTGTTAATTGTAATTTCCCCACTGGGGATCAACAGTATTTATTATTATTATTATTATTATTATTATTAAATGGGGAATAACAATGTAACCAATCAGCTGCAGATTTGTTCTTACGTGTTAAATCAGTTCCATTACTGAGGTACTAATAGTTCTTTCACTACAGTGTGTGTTTGTGCGTCTCGTTGTGTGTGCGTTCCCAGAGTCAGAGCGCTCTGCAGTCGACTGATCTGGTCTGCAGTCGGAGCCGGGTCCTCGTAATGGAGCTCCAGCCAGGCGGCGCCTGGAAATACACACATCACACACCCCATCAGGAACTTAAAGGTCCCTTATTGGACAACATGAGGACAACATGAGGGCAACATGAGGGCAACATGAGGACAACATGAGGACAACATGGGGACAACATGGGGACAACATGAGGACAACATGGGGACAACATGAGGACAACATGTGGACAACATGTGGACAACATGGGGACAACATGGGGGCAACATGAGGGCAACATGAGGGCAACATGAAGACAACATGAGGACAACATGGGGGCAACATGAGGGCAACATGAGGACAACATGAAGACAACATGAGGGCAACATGAGGGCAACATGAGGAAGACATGAGGACAACATGAGGACAACATGAAGGCAACATGAGGACAATATGAGGACAACATGAGGGCAACATGAGGACAACATGAAGACAACATGAGGACAACATGAGGGCAACATGAGGAAGACATGAAGAAAACATGAGGACAACATGAGGACAACATGAGGACAACATGAGGACAACATGGGGACAACATGGGGGCAACATGAGGGCAACATGAGGGCAACATGAAGACAACATGGGGACAACATGAGGACAACATGAAGGCAACATGAGGACAACATAAGGAAGACATGAGGACAACATGAGGACAACATGGGGACAACATGGGGGCAACATGAAGACAACATGAAGACAACATGAGGACAACATGGGGACAACATGAGGACAACATGAAGAAAACATGAGGACAACATGAGGACAACATGGGGACAACATGAGGACAACATGGGGCAACATGAAGACAACATGAGGACAACATGGGGACAACATGAGGGCAACATGAAGACAACATGAGGGCAACATAAAGACAACATGAAGGCAACATGAGGACAACATGAAGACAACATGAGGGCAACATGAGGGCAACATGAGGGCAACATGAGGACAACATGAGGGCAACATGAGGGCAACATGAGGACAACATGAGGACAACATGAGGGCAACATGAGGACAACATGAGGACAACATGAAGGCAACATGAGGACAATATGAGGACAACATGAGGGCAACATGAGGACAACATGAAGACAACATGAGGACAACATGAGGGCAACATGAGGACAACATGAAGACAACATGAGGACAACATGAGGGCAACATGAGGAAGACATGAAGAAAACATGAGGACAACATGAGGACAACATGAGGACAACATGAGGACAACATGGGGACAACATGGGGGCAACATGAGGGCAACATGAGGGCAACATGAAGACAACATGGGGACAACATGGGGACAACATGAGGGCAACATGAGGACAACATGAGGACAACATGAAGGCAACATGAGGACAACATGAGGACAACATAAGGAAGACATGAGGACAACATGAGGACAACATGGGGACAACATGGGGGCAACATGAAGACAACATGAAGACAACATGAGGACAACATGGGGACAACATGAGGACAACATGAAGAAAACATGAGGACAACATGAGGACAACATGGGGACAACATGAGGACAACATGGGGCAACATGAAGACAACATGAGGACAACATGGGGACAACATGAGGGCAACATGAAGACAACATGAGGGCAACATAAAGACAACATGAAGGCAACATGAGGACAACATGAAGACAACATGAGGGCAACATGAGGGCAACATGAGGGCAACATGAACAACATGAGGGCAACATGAGGGCAACATGAGGGACAACATGAGGACAACATGAGGGGCAACATGAGGACAACATGAGGACAACATGAGGGCAACATGAGGACAACATGAGGGCAACATGAGGACAACATGAGGGCAACATGAGGGCAACATGAGGACAACGGAAGTTAATGGAAGAAAAGTGGCAAAATCGTTGAAATAAGCAACAAAAATGTAAAAAAACACACACAGTGTCTAAAAGAGTGTAATTTTGACCCGGGAGGACAACACAAGGGTTAAGAAGATAGATAGATAGATAGTTAGATAGATAGAGAGAGAGATAGATGGATAGGTGAGTGTCATCATTGACCTCTGACCTTTCTTGACCTTCTGACCCAGCGACACCAGTACCTTGGCCCCTACGCTGTGATTGACAGGTTCTCCCGCCTTCGATCGTCCCGCCCCCAATTTATGGAGAACTTCAGCTAAAATCATACCGTCAACATCCACCACGTCACCTGCAGGGAGAGAGAGAGAGAGAGGGAGAGGGAGGGAGGGGAGAGAGAGAGAGAGGGCAAGAGAGACAGATAAAGAGACACAGGGAGAGAGAGAGGGAGGGTAAGAGAGAGAGGAGAGAGAGACAGAGAGGGAGGGAGAGGGAGGGAGGGGGAGAGAGAGAGAGGGCAAGAGAGACAGATAAAGAGACAGAGGGAGAGAGAGAGAGAGAGGGAGAGAGAGACAGATAAAGAGACAGAGGGAGAGAGAGAGAGGGAGGGAGAGAGAGACCGACAGAGACAGAGAGGGAGAGACAGACAGAGAAAGAGAGAGAGAGGGAGAGAGAGGACAGAGTGAGAGCGAGGGAGAAAGAGACATGGAGAGAGAGGGAAGAGAGAGAAGGGGAGCGTAGAGAGAGAGAGAGAGAGAGAGAGAGGGAGAGACAGACAGAGTGAGAGCGAGGGAGAAAGAGACATGGAGAGAGAGGGAAGAGAGAGAAGGGGAGCGTATAGAGAGAGAGAGAGAGAGAGAGAGAGAGGGAGAGACAGACAGAGAAAGAAACACAGAGTGAGAGAGAGACAGAGAAAAGGACAGAGGGAGAGAGAGGGAGAAAGAGACATGGAGAGAGAGGGAAGAGAGAGAAGGGGAGCGTATAGAGAGAGAGGGAGAGACAGACAGAGAAAGAAACAGAGTGAGAGAGAGACAGAGAAAGGACAGAGGGAGAGAGAGATTGAGAGAGGAGAAAGAGAGGGGTGTTAAAGCGAGCTGTGGATAAACTACAATCTGGCTCCATGTATGATTAAAGCTGCAATGGGTAGAAAAAAACATGTAATTAAAAGAGTGAGACCAACTTTTTGTTATAGAAATATAATTAAAACTAATAATTAATAAATAGGATTCACACACAACCTGTGTGCCCTTCAGTACGGAAGAGGATTAGGGCCACTGGTGAAAGATTTATGGGAATTCTGACTTTAATCTCAGAATTAAAAAAAGTCATAATTCTGAGATTAAAGTCATAATTCTGACTTTTTCCTCAGAATTCTGACTTTAATCTCAGAATTAAAAAAAGTCATAATTCTGAGATTAAAGTCATAATTCTGACTTTTTCCTCAGAATTCTGACTTTAATCTCAGAATTCTGACTTTTTAAATTCTGAGATTAAAGTCAGAATTCTGAGAAAAAAAAAGTCAGAATTCTGAAATTCAAATTCTGAAATCTCAGAATTCTGATTTTTTAAAAGATTAAAGTCAGAATTCAGAGAAAAAATCATAATTATGACTTTTTCTCATTCTTTAATGAATTCTGAACTTTTTTGACTTTTTTAAATTCTGAGATTAAAGTCAGAATTCTGAGAAAAAAGTCAGAATTCTGAAATTAAAATCAGAAATCTGAGATTAAAATCAGAATTCTGAGAAAAAGTCAGAATTATGACTTTATTCTCTGAATTCTGAACTTTTTTTAATTCTGAGAAAAAAGTCAGAACTCACATAAATTTTTCACCAGTGGCCCTAATCCTCTTCAGTACTTCAGAATAAAAGCTCCTCGGATTCATTCATGTGTTTACCATCTGCAGGCGTCTCCAGTTGTCTCCGATGCTTCGACGGTCTCAGGACGCTGTGGTAGTCTTCGTGGGGGGAGCACAGCGTCCGAGCAGCCTCCCTGCCCACGCCCTGAGCCTCCATCATGGCTTGGAACTTGGACAGAGCAGCTCCACCAATCACAGAGTCAGAAATCTTCTTTCTGCCCTCTGATAGGTCAGACACCGAGCCAGTCATCTTCAGCAACAGGCCGCCTACAGAAACAGCATCGTTAAAAACATAAACGTTCTTCACAAGTAAAATAAATTATCATTGATGATCATTTCACTACAGAAAAACATGCATGTTCAACAGGAAGACAACACTAGGCAGGGTTGTAGTCAAGACCACCTTAGTCGAGTCCCAGACAAGTCCAAGACCAGGACTAGTTGAGTCCAAGACAAGACCGAGTCCAAAAAGGTTTGAGTCAGAGTCAAGACCGAGTCCAAAAAGGTTTGAGTCCGAGACAAGACCGAGTCCAAAAAGGTTTGAGTCCGAGTCAAGACCGAGTCCAGGACAGAAAAAATGTCTTATGCATAACAGAGACAATCATTTTGGGTTTCACTTTCCCTCCAATATTGTTATCAACATAATAAAGAATAATATAGAGAAACCTTTAGGGGGGCTCTATAGAGAAACCTGTAGAGGGGGGGCTCTACAGAGAAACCTGTAGGGGGATCTATAGAGAAACCTGTAGAGGGGGGGCTCTACAGAGAAACCTGAAGGGGGAGCTCTATAGAGAAACCTGTAGGGGGAGCTCTATAGAGAAACATGTAGGGGGGGCTCTATAGAGAAACCTGTAGGGGGGGGCTCTATAGAGAAACCTGTGGGGGGCTCTATAGAGATACCTGTAGGAGGGGGTTCTATAGAGAAACCTGTGGGGGGCTCTATAGAGAAACCTGTAGGAGGGGGCTCTATAGAGAAACCTGTGGGGAGCTCTATAGAGAAACCTGTGGGGGGATCTATAGAGAAACCTGTAGGGGGGGGCTCTATAGAGAAACCTGTAGGAGGGGGCTCTATAGAGAAACCTGTGGGGGGGGCTCTATAGAGAAACCTGTGGGGGGCTCTATAGAGAAACCTGTAGGGGGGCTCTATAGAGAAACCTGTAGGGGGGGCTCTATAGAGAAACCTGTAGGGGGGCTCTATAGAGAAACCTGTGGGGGCTCTATAGAGAAACCTGTAGGAGGGGGCTCTATAGAGAAACCTGTGGGGGGCTCTATAGAGAAACCTGTAGGGGGGGCTCTATAGAGAAACCTGTGGGGAGCTCTATAGAGAAACCTGTGGGGGGATCTATAGAGAAACCTGTAGGGGGGCTCTATAGAGAAACCTGTAGGAGGGGGCTCTATAGAGAAACCTGTGGGGGGCTCTATAGAGAAACCTGTGGGGGGCTCTATAGAGAAACCTGTAGGGGGGCTCTATAGAGAAACCTGTAGGGGGGCTCTATAGAGAAACCTGTGGGGGGGCTCTATAGAGAAACCTGTAGGGGGGGGCTCTATAGAGAAACCTGTGGGGGGCTCTATAGAGAAACCTGTAGGGGGGCTCTATAGAGAAACCTGTAGGGGGGGCTCTATAGAGAAACCTGTGGGGGGGGCTCTATAGAGAAACCTGTAGGGGGGCTCTATAGAGAAACCTGTGGGGGGGCTCTATAGAGAAACCTGTGGGGGCTCTATAGAGAAACCTGTAGGGGGCTCTATAGAGAAACCTGTAGGGGGGGCTCTATAGAGAAACCTGTAGGGGGCTCTATAGAGAAACCTGTAGGGGGCTCTATAGAGAAACCTGTAGGGGGAGCTCTATAGAGAAACCTGTGGGGGGCTCTATAGAGAAACCTGTAGGGGGCTCTATAGAGAAACCTGTGGGGGGCTCTATAGAAAAACTGTAGGGGGGCTCTATAGAGAAAACCTGTGGGGGCTCTATAGAGAAACCTGTGGGGGGGCTCTATAGAGAAACCTGTGGGGGGCACTATAGAGAAACCTGTAGGGGGAGCTCTATAGAGAAACCTGTAGGGGGCACTATAGAGAAACCTGTAGGGGGCTCTATAGAGAAACCTGTGGGGGGCTCTATAGAGAAACCTGTAGGGGGAGCTCTATAGACAAACCTGTAGGGGGGCTCTATAGAGAAACCTGTAGGGGGCTCTATAGAGAAACCTGTAGGGGGGCTCTATAGAGAAACCTGTGGGGGGCTCTATAGAGAAACCTGTAGGGGGCTCTATAGAGAAACCTGTGGGGGGGCTCTATAGAGAAACCTGTAGGGGGCTCTATAGAGAAACCTGTGGGGGGCTCTATAGAGAAACCTGTAGGGGGCTCTATAGAGAAACCTGTAGGGGGGCACTATAGAGAAACCTGTAGGGGGGCTCTATAGAGAAACCTGTAGGGGGGGCTCTATAGACAAACCTGTAGGGGGCTCTATAGAGAAACCTGTAGGGGGCTCTATAGAGAAACCTGTGGGGGCTCTATAGAGAAACCTGTAGGGGGGGCTCTATAGAGAAACCTGTAGGGGCTCTATAGAGAAACCTGTAGGGGGCTCTATAGAGAAACCTGTGGGGGGGCTCTATAGAGAAACCTGTGGGGGGCTCTATAGAGAAACCTGTAGGGGGCTCTATAGAGAAACCTGTGGGGGGGGCTCTATAGAGAAACCTGTGGGGGGCTCTATAGAGAAACCTGTAGGGGGGCTCTATAGAGAAACCTGTAGGGGGGCTCTATAGAGAAACCTGTGGGGGGCTCTATAGAGAAACCTGTAGGGGGGCTCAATAGAGAAATCTGCAAGCAACGCGATAAATGGCCAAAACTGCATAGCGCCCCTTTCATGCTGATTCACTGTTGTCATAACTTGAGTGTTAAGGAATAACAATAGAGCTGAAAAAATCAATCTGGAACTGTTCTCATATTCAGTTAGTTGTTATTGTCAGTTTCAATTATTGTTATATTTATTATATTATCTGTTGGTTTGTTTCTCAACCCCCTCCCCACGGAAATAAATTAAATGATAATGAAAATGACACTGAAATTTTTCCTGATTCCAGTTTCTTGGCTGTGATGATGATCTCATTTTTTTACATAAATTTAATATCTTTGTGTTTTCAAACTGCTGGTCACTGAAACACGACGTGAAGATGTCTTGGACAGGAGATTCTGGTTGGCTGGATGATTATTATACTTTTTTTTTTGGTTTATATCAAACAAATTTGATCAACTTGAATGTAAGGCTGAGCGATTCATCGATTTTATAGATTATCTCGAATGTTTAGATAACGATGACTTGTGTAAATGAAAATCGGTTTTCTCCTTAAAATCCGCCGACGCTCCCCTCTGGGCCCCCGTCATACCCGGGGGGGGGCCAACACCCCCGTTTTCCCGAACCCCTCCCGGTGTGTTATTTCTCCCGGGAAACTCCCGTAATTTGCATGTCTTTTATAAATAATCGGACCAATATGTGTGTCTAATGTTGACGAGTTGCCAGATCTGTTGTGGCAACATTTGCCTTCTCCGTGAGTGAGTTATGTAAAAAAAATGAAGGTAAGGGGGGGTCTCTAGCCCCCCCAGTGAGAGCATCGCCCCATGGTGGCTGAGTCCTGCAGTGGACCCGGGTTCAAATCCGGCCTGCGGTCCTCTGCTGCGCGTCATCCCCCATCTCTCTCCCCCTTTCATGTCTATCCACTGTCACTAAAAAGTAAACAAAGAAAAAAATCCCCCCTAAAAAAAGAAAAAAATCATGTGGACTCCAATGTGACTTTCGTAATGCATTCATGTGCACCTCGTTAAACTAATGGTGCATTCACTTGAGAAACAAACTATTGTTAGAAAGTTCCCTTCCTTTCCACATATCGTCATTGATTTTCCGTCCTCACATCAGGTGATTTATTCAGGTGTTATTTCATGTCTTCTGCAACTTTAACCCTTGTATGGTATTCGGTCAATTTGACCCATTTCATTTTTTTTTTGAAGAAGAAAAAATGGTACAAGTTACCTTTGTTCTACCTGAAAATCAACGGCCTTTCCTTATTTCCTGTGATAAACATGTATTCCTGTCTCAATTCTGAAAGTCATTCTGGATATGACCACTTTTTCCAAGATAGTAATGATCACATAGTGGATTTCTAACATGAATTATAACCTTATGACAAAAAACTAAACCCCACTTCCATGTTTAATAGTGTTCTAGTAGAGACTGATGCATTCCCTAAACATAGATGTTATCTCAGCTGTTGGAAATTGAGATAAAGACAGTATTTGTTAATAGATTATGAAGGAAAAAAATATTTCAGAATTGTTTTTAAAACCCCAAATAAGTCCCGGGTCAGTTTGACCCGAGGGACACAAGAGGGTCCCGGAGGTGAAGACAACACGAGGGTTAAATATCACACGGAGTCCCACATTTTGATAGTAAATCGAGTTTCCCGTAACTTTAATCTAAACCATGACTTTAAGCTACAGAACGAAGCTGTTACCCAGAGTTTGGACCAGCTCCATCAGGTCGTCGGGTCCGTTCCCCTTCAGCGTCTCCAGACACTCAATCACCTCCAGACTGTTGCCCACGCAGCGACCAATCGGACCGTCCATAGAGCTGAGGACCGCCCCCGTCCGCATGCCCAGGTTGTTCCCCACCTTTACCTGAAATAACACCCCCGTCGTCATCATCACCAGCAATACAACATGCTAACCCTTGTGTCAAAATGTCAAATTTGACCCGTTTTCAACATTTCTATATATCAGAAATAGGGTTTCTTTTTAACTACCTAATTAATATGGGAGCTTCACTTTCATTGAATTTTAGGGTGTTTATTTCATTTTTTTAGCATTTGGAAAAAAGTGGAAATGTTTCTAAACAGTGTCCCGATTGAACATTGATATATATATATATATATATATATATATATATATATATATATATATATATATACACATCCTTCTGTGATTATCTTTCCTTTAATATTAGTCTAAATAAGTCATAATTTCTGCTTTTGTAACTCAAGAATTAGGTATAATTTTCTATAAATTAGGTTTATACACGGTAGTGAAAAGAAGCGTTAAACGTAAAAATAAATAAATAAATAAATAAATTGTATTTATTTTTAAAAAGTCAGTAAAGTGTTGATTTTCAGTTTGCATGGTTGAATGGAGGACAACACAAGGTTTTCTCTTGGACAGTGTGAAACTTACTGGAAGATATCTTCCAGTAATCTTACGACTAAATTCAAGTATCGTGATATCATCACGATACTTATGCCACAATACAATATTATTGCGATTTTAATCATTATGCAATATTCTGCGATATATTGCAAGATTCTGCGATATATTGCAATATTCTGCGATATATTGCAATTTATAATTTTTTTTCCAAATTAACATTTTTCCCAATTTCGAATGACGTTCCCAAAAGGAAACTGAAAATATTGATTCTGTATCGATCCCCCACCCCTACCTACTTACTAGATTTGTGACATTTGTTATTCATGGTCTTAAACGCTAGTTACATAACGATTTTGTCGCCTAAAAATGTCTTGTTCAGCATTCTGCCGACCCAGCTAGCGCTAGCGTTATTGTTCTGCCGACCAAGCTAGCGCTAGCATTAGTACTAGCGTTATCGTTCTGCCGACCAAGCTAGCGCTAGTGTTAGCACTAGTGTTATCGTTCTGCCGACCAAGCTAGCGTTAGCGTTAGCTGCTAACGTAAGAGGAGGTTTGCTGATTTTCAGTCGGCTCTGCCGTACATGCAGATGCACGGCTCCAAAGTTTCACGTTTACTCGCCGGCAGATCTCCACTGGAGGACTCGCTTCTTTAGCTTTTAGCTTAGCACATCGCCCTGAAACCATACACAACGGGGGCTTTTTGTCCAAATGGGTCACTACTGGCTCCAAAATACCAAGATGAAATAAACAGTATAAATTAAAATAAATTATTTAAATTAAATTATTTAAATTAATTTAAATTATTTAAATTTAATTTAATTATTTGTAATTTAATTATTTAAATTAAATCAGATTAAAATGTAATTATTTAAATTTAATTCAATTATTTAAATTTAATTATTTTAATAAAATTATTTAAATTGAATGAATTAAGTTAAATCATTTAAATTAAATTATTTAAATTAAAACTCAAGGCTTAGGAACAGCAGTCCACAAACCAACGGTCACAGACGCTGCGTCCATTATTTTTCTACGGCAGCTAAATGAATACATCCTGACGTCATTAATATTAATACTTCTAATGAACTTACTAATAACTGTGCTAGTTCTCTAGCGCTGTCCAGGTCTTTATACAGAGCAGCTCGTCCAAACTTCACATCCAGCACCAGAGCAGACAGAGACTCGGCCCCTTTCTTTGAGATAATCGAGCCTGACACACACACACATACACACACACACACACACATTAGAATTAATATTAAGCTACTGTAGTACTCTAGAGTCATGTCAGTAATACAAGTTCTGTACCAGCAATTAGCGGTAAGCTGTCCACTGTGCTGGTGACGTCCCGCACACTGTACAGGACTCGATCCGCGGGAACCAGCGTCTCGGTCTGACCCACAATGCAACAGCCCACTGAGTCCATGATGTCTTTGATCTGCAGCACATGTTACTATTGATTAGTACAGAAGTACAGTGTTTCTGCCCCCTTTGTGTTATCTCCTAACCATCTGCCAGGAAAACATAATGTAATGTAAATTGATGATATCTTCTGTCTCTCTGTTCAAACCTAAACTCCCCCAGACTTTATCAAACTCACTAATAATAATAAACTACTATCTTAAATGTTTACTTCCCACTTTCCCAATCAGGGTTACCTGACTGCACTTAAAATCATCTTTTAATTGTGCAGCACGTCCATATTTAAAGCTGATAAGATTCGTTGAGAGGAAGGGTTAATGTTGAGGAGGTTTTTGTTGTGTTTGCTTTCTATAGATAAGTTCTGTCGCACTAAACCAACATGTAAAGTCAAAGTCCAGCTGTCATAAGACAAACTCACATGCTGGTTAACGACACGAGCAGTTAGCATTATGACCAGACACGGCAGGTGGGAGGTTTTAGGGCTGTTTTGCTTCCATAACGTGTCTTCTTTCAGATTATAGTGGAAAGAAAACATCAACAAATTGGTGTTTTTTAGGGACCACTAAGGTCTATATAAAAGAGACTTCAGATACAGTATTAGGGACCACTAAGGTCTATATAAAAGAGACTTCAGATACAGTATTAGGGACCACTAAGGTCTATATAAAAGAGACTTCAAACAGAGACCACTTCAGATACAGTATTAGGGACCACTAAGGTCTATATAAAAGAGACTTCAGATACAGTATTAGGGACCACTAAGGTCTATATAAAAGAGACTTCAGATACAGTATTAGGGACCACTAAGGTCTATATAAAAGAGACTTCAGATACAGTATTAGGGACCACTCTATATAAAAGAGGTCTATATAAACCACTAAGGTCTATATAAAAGAGACTTCAGATACAGTATTAGGGGACCACTAAGGTCTATATAAAAGAGATACTTCAGGTACAAGGTCTATATAAAAGGATACAGTATTAGGGACCACTAAGGTCTATATAAAAGAGACTTTAGATACAGTATTAGGGACCACTAAGGTCTATATAAAAGAGACTTCAGATAAGGTCTATATAAAAGAGACTTCAGATACAGTATTAGGGACCACTAAGGTCTATATAAAAGGCTTCAGATACAGTATTAGGGGACCTGTCAAAATTGAATTTTTTTTTATGTTTTTGTCCCTTTTTGACGCTTTTTTTCAATGTTTCCCACTTTTTTTGACGTTCAACACTACGTAACACTAACTTATTAACTTTAGTTTTACAGTTATTTTTGGAATTTATGGTCAATAAACCTCATTTATAGGAAATTATACCTAATGTTTGAGTTAGAAAAGCAGAAATTAGGAATTATTGAGACTAAAATTAAAGGAATGGATGTTGATGATAATCACAGACTGGAATATGTCAACTTTTACTCAATACTATTTCAAAAACACTTCCATTTGTTTTACAATGCTATAAAATTGAATAAGACGCCCCAAAATGAGGGCAACATGAGGGCAACATGAAGACAACATGAGGTCAACATGGGGACAACATGGGGACAACATGGGGGCAACATGAGGACACCATGAGGACACCATGGGGACAACATGAGGACAACATGAGGGCAACATGAGGACAACATGAGGACAACATGGGGACAACATGAGGACAACATGAGGGCAACATGAAGACAACATGAGGACAACATGAGGACAACATGAGGGCAACATGAAGACAACATGGGGACAACATGAGGACAACATGGGGACAACATGGGGACAACATGAGGGCAACATGAGGGCAACATGAGGACAACATGAGGACAACATGAGAACAACATGAGGAAAACATGAGGGCAACATGAGGGCAACATGAAGTCAACATGGGGACAACATGGGGGCAACATGGGGACAACATGAGGACAACATGAGGACACCATGGGGACAACATGAGGACACCATGGGGACAACATGAGGGCAACATGAGGACAACATGAGGACAACATGGGGACAACATGAGGACAACATGAGGGCAACATGAAGACAACATGAGAACAACATGAGGAAAACATGAGGGCAACATGAGGGCAACATGAAGTCAACATGGGGACAACATGGGGGCAACATGGGGACAACATGAGGACAACATGAGGACACCATGGGGACAACATGAGGACACCATGGGGACAACATGAGGGCAACATGAGGACAACATGAGGACAACATGGGGACAACATGAGGACAACATGAGGGCAACATGAAGACAACATGAGGACAACATGAGGACAACATGAGGGCAACATGAAGACAACATGAAGACAACATGGGGACAACATGAGGACAACATGGGGACAACATGGGGACAACATGAGGGCAACATGAGGGCAACATGAGGACAACATGAGGACAACATGAGAACAACATGAGGACAACATGAGGGTTAAGAAGGACGTCCTGTCCCAACGTCTGTGTAGCAATAAGAAGTATTTGGGCGTCCAAATGACCCTTTCAAATATTATTATCCATATTAAGGATCCAGCCCCAGTCTTCTAAGTTGTAATGTGAGTTGAGGTCTTATTTGTTATTTGTTGAGGTCTTATTTTTTTATTGGCTAAATATTTTCCAACGTCGTCACAGTTTGTCGGTGAGCCGGTTTATAAAACAATAGTTAGTCCCACCTGGTCTGTTGATTGCTGGATGATGAATCCTGGAATAGATTCCAGTTTATCCAAAGTTCCTCCTGTGTGAGCCAAGCCCCGCCCACTGATCATAGGCACCTGAGAAGCACACACCTGTTGTTATGACATCTTAGTCATATATAGAGCACATTTAAGGGTCTTATGGCATGAAAATGTCACTTTATGAGGTTTTCAACATTAATATGAGTTCCCCCAGCCTGCCTATGGCCCCCCAGTGGGTAGAAATGGTGATAGGTGTAAACCGAGCCCTGGGTATCCTGCTCTGCCTTTGACAAAATGAAAGCTCAGATGGGCCGATCTGCAATCTTGCTCCTTATGAGGTCATAAGGGGCAATGTTACCTCCCCTTTCTCTGCTTTGCCCGCCCCCAGAGAATCTGCCCCACCCCATGAGAGAGAGACATCATGGCTTTCAAACGATCAAAGTGGCAGCTGGTCAACACCACAACGCCACACCCCCAGCCTCCACCTTGCCCCCCCCCACCCCCAAAAAAAAGCTCATTGTGGGACTGGCTCTAGTCGTCTACCATTAAGGTCTATATAAAGAGACTTCAGATACAGTATTAGGGACCACTAAGGTCTATATAAAAGAGACTTCAGATACAGTATTAGGGACCACTAAGGTCTATATAAAGAGACTTCAGATACAGTATTAGGGACCACTAAGGTCTATATAAAAGAGACTTCAGATACAGTATTAGGGACCACTAAGGTCTATATAAAAGAGACTTCAGATACAGTATTAGGGGACCACTAAGGTCTATATAAAAAGAGACTTCAGATACAGTATTAGGGGGACCACTAAGGTCTATATAAAAGAGACTTCAGATACAGTATTAGGGACCACTAAGGTCTATATAAAAGAGACTTCAGATACAGTATTAGGGGACCACTAAGGTCTATATAAAAGAGACTTCAGATACAGTATTAGGGGACCACTAAGGTCTATATAAAAGAGACTTCAGATACAGTATTAGGGGTCCACTAAGGTCTATATAAAAGAGACTTCAGATACAGTATTAGGGGACCACTAAGGTCTATATAAAAGAGACTTCAGATACAGTATTAGGGGACCACTAAGGTCTATATAAAAGAGACTTCAGATACAGTATTAGGGGACCACTAAGGTCTATATAAAAGAGACTTCAGATACAGTATTAGGGGACCACTATGGTCTATATAAAAGAGACTTCAGATACAGTATTAGGGGACCACTAAGGTCTATATAAAAGAGACTTCAGATACAGTATTAGGGGACCACTATGGTCTATATAAAAGAGACTTCAGATACAGTATTAGGGGACCACTAAGGTCTATATAAAAAGAGACTTCAGATACAGTATTAGGGGACCACTAAGGTCTATATAAAAGAGACTTCAGATACAGTATTAGGGGACCACTATGGTCTATATAAAAGAGACTTCAGATACAGTATTAGGGGACCACTAAGGTCTATATAAAAGAGCACCATGTCATGGGAGCTTTAAAACAACCAAAGTCAAAGTGTACAACATGTCTCTCTGGGAGTAGATTAAGATTAATTAAGATTAATGTATCCTTGATTAGTCCCACAAGGGGAAATTACAATTTAATTTAATTAATTTAAAATACAGGTTGATGTATGTACCTTATAGCCGCAGGCAGCTAGCGCAGGCGCTAACACCAGACTGACTTTATCTCCCACCCCTCCTGTTGAGTGCTTGTCCACCACTAGCCCCGCCCACTCTTTTGGCCATGACATCACTTCCCCCGATGACATCATCTCCTTGGTCAGGGTTGCAATCTCCTTATCCGTCATGCCCTTCTGCCAGATGGCCATCAGCATGGCCCCTTAACGGAGGAGGAAGAGGGACGATTCAGGTGATGAATGACCTCAGTGAAGTGCTTTTAACGGCTCGTACCTGTCTGACAGTCTTGTATAGTTTTGTCTGTAACTCCTTTGATGAAGGCTTTGATCTCTTCATCACTGAGCGCTCCTCCGTCTCGCTTCTTCTTGATCAGATCTGGGATGGACAACATGCCGACCTGGGGAAAACAAAACAATACGACGAATTTACGAGTGTCTATCAGATCACTCTAACTAACTAACTAACTCCTCCCTCTAAGTGTCTGACACACACACACACACACACACACACACACACACACACACACACACACACACACACACACTTAGAGAGGTGGAAACTGGACAGTATTATCTGTTTTGTGCAATAACACCGGCCTGAAATGTGTGCAATACTCAACTATTACTATTATTTGTATTATTATTATTATTATTATTACTTTTCACCATTACAACTCCTTAATTATGTTAATTATGTAAATACTGTATCATAACATTCCTTTAACTATACATACATACAAACATAACTCCTTATATTTCTTTATTTATATTTCCACTTGATATTTATACTATTTGTGCGACTGCAACACAGAGTTCTCCTTCAGGGATCAGTAAAGTGTTTCTGATCCTGATCCTGGTACTGATCCTGGTTCTGATCCTGGTTCTGATTCTGGTTCTGATCCTGGTTCTGATTCTGAACATATACATTTACTGACCACTGCTCTGAATTCAAACCTTCATAATCATACCAATTAAGGATTAGTCTGCTAATCATTTGCACATATTAAAATATAAATTAAAAGTCAGCAGAAGATAATGTTACTCAGGAAATTTACCATTTAGCTAGAATATGATGCATAAATATCTCTTTCAGTCGGTTTCTCCCTCTCTCTCATGGGCTAAAATATAACTTTCTTAAGTCATATTAACCTCCACTGCTCGCTTTTAATGCAAAATGCACTGTTACAGTTCACGGAAGTGGAGCACCCAAATGCAGAGACAAGGCAGGCAGGAGAAGGTTGAGATGAGGGTTTATTAACCCGAAAAACCACGGCAACTACAAGAAGGATCCAAAAATGCAAAAAAAAAAAAAAAAAAAAAAAACAATGACGCTGGGAGGACAAACTAAGGCGGACACAAGCTAAGTCCTAAATGCAGAAAAGGGAAAAAGCAGCATAACTAAACAAGAGCCCAGATAGCTCCGGGCAGATTAGCACAGGAGACAAAGAGACATAGCAGCAACTAACACAAGACAAGGGGACGAGGACAAGGGGAAGACAGACACTAAATAAGGCTTACCCTCTTGGAGACAACCCAGACTGTCAAAATAAAACAGGAAACAGAACAGACTGGCACGGGGACGACGCACGACAGGAAGTACAACTAGACAACATGACACAGTAAACAGATAAATAAGAATACATAAGATAAATAACAGGGAACAGAACACAAACCATGTGCAACTGTTTGTTTTTGTGACTCACTGAATGGTTTCAGTTAAGAGCAGTTGTTCATAAATGTATATTTTTAGATATATCATTCAGTCGGTCTGCTGTTATCTGCCACACACTTTTTCTCACATGTTGTTTCCTTCTCTACATATTATTGGCTTTCTATACGGACATAGAAAAGAAAGACACTGAAGAAATTGGGCTCTAAAATCTAGAAACTATAAAGATAATTAACTGATATTTATCAGTTAATTATCTTTATAGTTTCTAGATTTTATGCACGCTGTAAACATGAATGTAAAAGAGTGTATTCATCAGTTATTTCCCCCCAGCAAAATATAATGTCAAAATCCATTGAATTGTCCTCTCTATGTTGCATGAGTGGACCGTAGTCCACACTACATCGTTACTGGTTTAGTGAACTGAGAGGATTTGGGAGGATTGCACAATTAGGATATGTTCTTAAAAATGTACAATCCTCCCAAATTATAGTCGTTAAAGAATACAAAAAAAAAAAAAAAAGCAATCAACTAAAATAATTTAAGGTGGATTGGTCCACTATACAGCACTTTATATTATATATTGCCCTTAGTAACAGACCTTTCCAATTATCTCAATATATTCTAATAACAACATGAGCAACAGTCTTCATACAGCAATATAACAGTAACAATGTCACATGAATAATTATAAAAAATAAGGGTCACAACTTTAAATAACAACAGTATTTAAAGGAACATTAATATGCTCATGTTGTATTTTAATGCAGACTGATAACAATAAGGTAAAGCCACTGCTGAGTTAACACAAAAGGCTCCAGGATTAATTAGTCCTGTACAGAATAAATAATAAATCTCCATGGTAACTTAGGTGCGTCAAGGCTCAGTTGAGCCAGGATACCTGCACTGTAAAGCTTTGATGTAAATTTACAGCTAAAACATAACAGTATTTTACTGTTTTAATGTTATACAGGATCATACTGTAAGTGGCAATGCATTCTGGGGAGAAAATACTAATACTACAGCACATATCTGCATAATGTTGCAGATTACAGATTTACTGTTAAGTAAAAGTTGTGCAGCTCGGGAAAATAAAGAGAAAAGCCGGGATAACACTGTAAAATATTTCTTTCTCTTACCACTCTATGTCGCTGTTGCTACTCTTTCCAAACTGGCTTTAAGGGCAGCAAATGTGTTTTATTAAGACAATAGATTAGAGATTAGTGAGAAAATATAACATATAACAGAAAATTTTGTACGGCAGAGATAGTGTGTGTGTGTGTGTGTGTGTGTGTGTGCCAGTATTTTACTGTAAATTTACGGTGAAAAGTTTTACAGTGTGGGAAATCTCGGCTAAATCCCTTATCCTGGTTTTTCTCCGAGATGAGGCCCACTGGATGACTTATCTCCAGATGTGTTGCTGTTGAATGTTTGTGATAAACTGAGGAAGGAAGTGTTCCTTCATGTGTTGAGAAAATTCTCGCTTCTTAAACTAAATAAAGTCTTTAAAAATCCTATTGGATCAGCTGGGAAATGCATCGTCAGAGAGGTACTCGGTTCTCACATGACAGCGACGCTACAAACATGATGATCTTGTGTGTGTCTCACTATCTTTGTGGGGACCAGTCATTGACATAATGCATTCCCTAATCCCTTACCCTAACCATCAAACCTAAATGCCTAACCCTAACCTAATTCTAACCCTGATCCTAAAACCAGGTCTTAACCCTCAAACAGCCCTTTAACGTTATGGGGACCAGCATTTTGTCCCCAAAAAGCTGTCAGGACCCCATAAGTATACTGTATTTCCAGTTTTTGGTCCCCACAAATGTAGTAAAACACGGTCCACACACACACACACTCAGGAGTAGCATACCTGTTCTGGTGCTTTTCAGTCAATGTAGAACGAGGTGCGTCGACCCTGCAGCTGGTTATAAGTCCCAGGTCCCGGGTCAGGAGTCCACCGGCCAATGGCCAAGCCGGGAGGAAGAGGAGGAGGAGTTTAACAGCCAATAAGGTTTTAGTTCTGGTTTACGCAGTTTGTCAAGTTACAGTTTATGTGGTAACTAGGAGCATGTAGTAACCACAATAAACATGTTGAGTCCTGTCACACTGCATTTATCTCCTTATTCAAGGTAGTTTAGCACAATTATTGTCTGTGAATTGTTGTTTGACAGCTGATATCCAAATGATCTCAGTATCCTAAAATAAAAGAAGTTTCTCTTTGAGGCTTAAACATAGACTTTAATAATAATGGCCGCAGCATTGGTGACGTGACCCATTGGTGCCACTTTTAAGCTTGGAGTTTGCATTTTGGCTAGCGCCATCTTGGTATATTGGAGCCAGGAGTCACTATATTTGGACAAAAGGGCGGAGCGGGGGAGGAGGAGGTGTTGTGTTCAAAGGGGGGGGGGCGAGCATCCACAAAGCGTACCTCCTATGGCGCCATTTTGATGCTATCACCTGCCGTTAGCATCCCATTGACTCCCATTCATTTTGGCATCACTTCGACTGCAACTAACTTTACATCTGAAGCATTTAAAGCAGAGGTCACTAATAGGCGGACGGTGGTCCGGATCCGGACCCAGCCACCGTACTCTCCGGACCCGGATCAAAACCAATACATTATTGAGAATTATTGACTTTTGACGGAGCGCTTATATTTTAACCTGCGCAGCCTTTATGGCATTTATGGTACTGGTTTAGCACTCTCTCACGGCCCAGGAAACTCCCGGACCAATAGCATGCGTTGTAAATCATGCAATGTGATGCGATTAAGCCAATCAAATCTGTGCATTCCGATAACCACTGCAACTCGAGTGAGATAGACACACACAGGGAGGGGCGAAACGAAAGGGAGACAACTTTTTACATAGCGTGCCCTAAAAAAAAGAAAAGTGGACCGCAAAAACAGAGCTTTCAATTAAGAATGGACAGATTCTTAACATGTTCATTCTTCCCACGGGCAGTTCAAAACCGGTATGTCTCATATGTTCAGAGACTGTCGCGATTATTAAAAGCAGCAATGTGAAGCGCCACTATGAGACAAAGCACACATCTTTTGACCAGATTCGCTTGTCTCACTAAGGAAGATAAAGTGGGGAAGTGGGATATAAAAGGAAAGAAAGAGAAAAGGAGGTGTTAAAGCTGTTGAGATTATAACATTTGTTCAAACTTGAAAGATGGGAAAGGGAAACTCAGACTATAGTTTTTTTATTTCATTTTTATGAAATGCAGCACTTTATTTTGAGATGCACATTTTCTCTGTTGTGTTTTATGTATTTATAATTTATTTTTTAAATGCAGCCTTTATTTTATTTAAATTGATAATTTATTATTAGAGTACTTATTATTTATGATCCCTACAGTTCAATATATAAACTGAAAATAAAT
The DNA here is from genome assembly GCA_026937815.1 of Etheostoma perlongum. Classification (NCBI taxonomy): domain Eukaryota; kingdom Metazoa; phylum Chordata; class Actinopteri; order Perciformes; family Percidae; genus Etheostoma; species Etheostoma perlongum. Next base: position 7,315,886 of record CM049393.1, on the reverse strand, counting down.
ATTGTTGAAATATTATTGAACTGTACTTTTATTTTAGTTTGTTGACTAGGATACTTACATATTTTCTTGCAACTATTATGCTGTAGTACTGAATGATAACGCAAGTTAGTCATTGTGATGTTGCGGACCTTTGCTTGACGAAATCCTCTCTAACTGGACCTCTTAGAATTTTAATTGAATACCCCTGGTTTAAAGACTCTATTTGTCCGCTGTTTATTTTTAAAGACACACAATAATGTATAAAAGGCTCCGTTACCTTGTAGCTCACGTTATGGCTCCGTAGCAGACGTTTATATGTGCCTATGTTAATGTTAACTAGCATGTTAGTTAGCAGTAATTAGCCTGTGTCTATGTTAATGGTAACTAGCATGTTAGTTAGCAGTAATTAGCCTGTGTCTATGTTAATGTTAACTAGCATGTTTAGTTTTTAGCCTGTGCCTATATTAATGTTAACTAGCATGTTAGTTAGCAGTAATTAGCCTGTGCCTATATTAATGTTAACTAGCATGTTAGTTAGCAGTAATTAGCCTGTGCCTATATTAATGTTAACTAGCATGTTAGTTAGCAGTAATTAGCCTGTGCCTATGTTAATGTTAACTAGCATGTTAGTTAGCAGTAATTAGCCTGTGTCTATGTTAATGTTAACTAGCATGTTAGTTAGCAGTAATTAGCCTGTGCCTATATTAATGTTAACTAGCATGTTAGTTAGCAGTAATTAGCCTGTGCCTATGTTAATGTTAACTAGCATGTTAGTTAGCAGTAATTAGCCTGTGCCTATGTTAATGTTAACTAGCATGTTAGTTAGCAGTAATTAGCCTGTGCCTATGTTAATGTTAACTAGCATGTTAGTTAGCAGTAATTAGCCTGTGTCTATGTTAATGTTAACTAGCATGTAAGTTAGCAGTAATTAGCCTGTGCCTATATTAATGTTAACTAGCATGTTAGTTAGCAGTAATTAGCCTGTGCCTATGTTAATGGTAACTAGCATGTTAGTTAGCAGTAATTAGCCTGTGCCTATGTTAATGTTAACTAGCATGTTAGTTAGCAGTAATTAGCCTGTTTCTATGTTAATGTTAACTAGCATGTTAGTTAGCAGTAATTAGCCTGTGCCTATGTTAATGTTAACTAGCATGTTAGTTAGCAGTAATTAGCCTGTGCCTATATTAATGTTAACTAGCATGTTAGTTAGCAGTAATTAGCCTGTGTCTATGTTATCTCCTAACATATACCTACCTCTCCGTCTCTGCTGATTGGGAATGATTGAGATTTCTCTTGCACAGCTACCAGAAGACTTACAGCTTTCAGACAGGTTGCTCACGTCACATTTACGTCTTCCAGCTCAGTTGGAGGCTGCGCAGTAACGCTCAGCATCACCGGGAAAGAGCTCCTAATAGACTTCACTGGTCTCGGTCCAGAGCACGGGTCCTGGTGGTCCATTTCTTTAACTGTCTATGGCTGTAGGTGGAGCCAGACGAGCCGACCGGCTTCATGTAGTTCTACTGGAACATAGAGTCAGTTTCAGCAAATATGACAGAAAGTTAGTTTTATGAGTGTTACCTACTGCACCTTTAAGGTCCTCATACCTAAACAACACTAAAGGTCGAACGACATGGCTCCTTCTATAGTCTATGAGAAAATGAGCCTTCTTCTCACGTATTACCTCAGTAAACATTTCTTCTTCTATACAGCAAAATGTTCATTTAGTAAATGATTGTCCCATTTATTTTAAAACAGAAAAGCAAGGGATGCTTCAGGACCTGTCAATCATGACAGAGGCTTAGCAATGCTAACCATGCTAACACTGGGGACATTAAAATATATCTAGACTTGTTTTCCTCTTAAAGTCTTAGTTTAGTACTTTGTAAAAATCCAAAAAACGGTCATAACAAAAAGCCACATGGTCTGACACATATTTTGCCTTTTTTCGACAGCTCTTATTGTGAAAGAACCACACAGGAAGGCACGAGCGAGTAAACTTTGTAATAAATGAGAGTTTATTATAAAGATTACAATCTGTTGCGTTGCAGAGCTCATCGGTTCTCATTTGTGTGCTCTTTAGTTTCTAGAAAAGGGAAGAAAAAAAACTACAAGTACACACACGCCACTCACTCCAGAAGAACTACAAACATCCTGTAGAAAGAGGAAGCTAGAGAGGAGGAAGGTAACCATTAAAACCATTATAACCAGGTGAATACCAGGAGGAGGAAGGTTAGAAAAGCCAGGATTCTCAGCCAATCAGCAGCAAGCTGAGCCGTTACCATGGTGAACGCTATCGGGTATGCATCTAAAATGTTGGGTTGACGGTAATAAACTTCATTAAAGAACTTATAGCATATACATCTTTTGCTGACGTGTAATCTGTAATATGGTATCGGAGTGACCTAGATTAGTTTATTTATTATTAAATCTATTATTAACCTGAGAACAAGTCAGGTGAAGCAATATCTGAGATGTTTTAGGGAAATGTAGTTCTGCAGCAACAGGAATGTAGTCATTACTGGAAGCAGCGGTCAACATGTCGATGAGACGCTCCGAGCAATAAAACAACATTAACCCTCCTGTTGTCCTCGGGTCTAATCTGTCCCCTTTAATAAATGTCTATATCTGAAATATGAGTTTATTTTTAACCAAATTACCATAAAAAATGGATTGGATTCCTTCCAACGCTCTTTATAAATTCAACTGATCACTTTCATTCCTCTGATCTTAACTATTAGTCAAAATAATTCATAATTTCTGCTTTTTTTAACTCTAATATTAGGTATATTTCTATATAAATGAGGGTTATTCACCATTAATTCCAAAAAGTAGTAAAACTAGTAAGGTGGTGGTAGTGAAAACTAAAAGAAAGTCTGAAAAAGGGACGAAAATGTCCAATTTTTGTCAGTTTTTGACCCGGGAGGACAACACAAAGGTTAAAGCCAGGGCTGTAGTCAAGACCACCTTAGTCGAGTCCAAGACAAGTCCAAGACCAGGACTAGTCGAGTCCAAGACAAGACCAAGACCAGGACTAGTTGAGTCCAAGACAAGACCGAGTCCAAAGAAGTTTGAGTCCAAGACAAGACCGAGTCCAAAGAGGTTTGAGTCCAAGACAAGACCGAGTCCAAAGAGGTTTGAGTCCAAGACAAGACCGAGTCCAAGGAGGTTAGAGTCCAAGACAAGACCAAGACCAGGACTAGTCGAGTCCAAGACAAGTCCAAGACCAACACTAGTCGAGTCCAAGACAAGACCGAGTCCAAAAAGGTTTGAGTCCAAGACAAGACCGAGTCCAAAAAAGTTTGAGTCCAAGACAAGACAGAGTCCAAAAAGGTTTGAGTCTGAGTCAAGACCAAGTCCAGGTAAAGGTCTTATGCATTACAGTATCAAGACAATCATTTTGGGTTTCCCGTCCCCTCCAATATTATTATCAACATAATGAAGACACCTGGACTCGGTCCAGACCAAAAGCCATATTGGGCAAGACCAGTGGCCGAGACAAGTCCGAGTCCAAATACTAGAGAGTCCGAGACAAGTCAGAGTCCAAATAAAATGGTCTTGAGTCCGGACTCGAGTCCAAGTTGGGTCCAAGATCGGACTCGAGTACTACAACCCTGATTAAAGCTCATGACTATACCGAGGTCAGAATTATGTTGCCTGAAAAAGCTTTGTGGTTGAAGTGTCAGAGCAGCGAATTGGGGGGAGACGCTGGTCCCATGAAGTATTTTCCACACTCTTAATTTAAATTAAATAAATGTACTCAACGTGCTGAAGGGAATTTAGAGAACAGGGTCCCAATTTGTAGGAATGGGTGAAAATGAATTGGGACCAGGCAGAAAAACTTCACTTATGGGTCATCAGAATAAACCAGACACATGGACGTGGTTCGGGCGTCTGGTAAGGATGCCTCCTGGCCGCCTCCCTAAGGAGGTGGTCAAGGCACGTCCAGCTGGGAGGAGGCTTCGGGGAAGACCCAGGACTAGGTGGAGGGAGGTCCAGCTGGGAGGAGGCCTCGGGGAAGACCCAGGACTAGGTGGAGGGACGGCCAGCTGGGAGGAGGTCTCGGGGACCCAGGACTAGGTGGAGGGACGTCCAGCTGGGAGGAGGCCTCGGGGAAGACCCGGGACTAGGTGGAGGGACGTCCAGCTGGGAGGAGGTCTCGGGGAAGACCCAGGACTAGGTGGAGGGACGTCCAGCTGGGAGGAGGTCTCGGGGAAGACCCAGGACTAGGTGGAGGGACGTCCAGCTGGGAGGAGGCCTCGGGGAAGACCCAGGACTAGGTGGAGGGACGTCCAGCTGGGAGTAGGTCTCGGGGAAGACCCGGGACTAGGGGGAGGGACGTCCAGCTGGGAGGAGGCCTCGGGGAAGACCCAGGACTAGGTGGAGGGACGTCCAGCTGGGAGGAGGCCTCGGGGAAGACCCAGGACTAGGTGGAGGGACGTCCAGCTGGGAGGAGGCTTCGGGGAAGACCCAGGACTAGGTGGAGGGACGGCCAGCTGGGAGGAGGTCTCGGGGACCCAGGACTAGGTGGAGGGACGTCCAGCTGGGAGGAGGCCTCGGGGAAGACCCGGGACTAGGTGGAGGGACGTCCAGCTGGGAGGAGGCCTCGGGGAAGACCCGGGACTAGGTGGAGGGACGTCCAGCTGGGAGGAGGTCTCGGGGAAGACCCAGGACTAGGTGGAGGGACGTCCAGCTGGGAGGAGGTCTCGGGGAAGACCCGGGACTCGGTGGAGGGATGTCCAGCTGGGAGAGGTCTCGGGGAAGACCCGGGACTAGGGGGAGGGACGTCCAGCTGGGAGGAGGCCTCGGGGAAGACCCGGGACTAGGTGGAGGGACGTCCAGCTGGGGGTAGGCCTTAGGGAAGACCCAGGACTAGGTGGAGAGATTATATCTCTAACCTGGCCTGGGAACGCCTCGGGATCCCCCAGTCGGAGCTGGTTGATGTGGCTCGGGAAAGGGAGGTTTGGGGTCCCCTGCTGGAGCTGCTGCCCCCGCAACCCGATACCGGATAAGAGGATGAAGATGGATGAAGATGGACGCGGATCTGGAACCAAAGTCATGGTAAATAGATGCATGTGTTCATCCAGAAACTTGAGAAGATGTTGAATCTCAACGACCTGTTGCACCGATTTTGATTTTGAAGGCAGAACCTTTGGTAAAAATAACGAAGGAACTACTTTTCCCATTTGCCAACATTCTCACCTCATCACCACTTTGTCACTGAAGAGATGTTTAGTAGCAGCCGGTTTGCTGGTTTCTGATTGGCTGAGAAATCCCACAACAAATGAATGACCTCATGTTCATGTTAGGGTACAGGGTGGGGGACCTGAGGTCAGAGGTGACATCACCTTCTCCATCACTGATTATCATCGTTACACTGCAGAGAAAGTGACAGCCCACGTCTCATTCTGTGGATACAGTAGACCATAGTCCTTTATAATATATACTACACATACAGTACATATGTAAAATAAATGTGATATTCACTCAGTGTGACACAGCTACCCATGAGCTCTCTCTTTACCTGTGAGACCAGGTCAAAACCTCTAAAGATAAATGACTAAAAAGATGATTTGTGGTGTTAAGTTTCCACTGGTTGGTCTTCGGTTTGGTTTCGTTGATTGTCTGTCGGCACGATTTCGAAAAATAAAATAAAAATAAAAAACACGCCCGATTTTTTTGATATTTGGTGGAGATGTGTGGCATGGGCCAAGAAGGAACTCATTCAATTTTGGAGTCGATCCGAATCACGGAGCAGATACACCACCTATTTTCTACATATAGGGCGTGGCCTTAGTGGAGGTCTGCGCGCTCTGATGTCCCTTTAAACCCTCCTGTTGTCCTCGGGTCAAATATGACCCCTTTAACAAATGTCTCTATCTGAAAAATGAGTTTCTTTTTAAGCAAATTACCACAAGAAATGGATTGGATTCCTTCCAACGTTCTTTATAAATACAACTGATCACTTTCATTCCTCTGATCTTAACTATTAGTCAGAATAATTCATAATTTCTGCTTTTTTAACTCAAATATTAGGTATAATTATAGATAAATGAGGGTTATTAACCATGAATTCCAGAAAGTATACAGTGTAAAACTAGTGGTAGTAAAGTGGTGTTAGCAAAAACTAAAAGAAGTCTGGAAAAGGGACAAAAATGTCAAGTTTTTGTCCGTTTTTGACCCGGGAGGACAACACGAGGGTTGATTTTGTGTTGGTACAGTCCAGCGTGGAAGGCTGGGGAAGAGTCGCTAAAGGCATCCGTTTCTCTTCAAACCTCGTCCTTCTACATCTTTTCCAAAGTCAGATTTTGGGAACATTTTGTGTAATTTCCCAAACCAACAACGTGACGTTCAGCTTGGACAACGGAGGTGAGAGTACGAACTTCTCTACGCGCCATCGTCGCGAACTTCGTACAAAGTCTCGAACTTTAACATGAGCGTGTTCAATCAGATCGAATATTTCAAGGGTGTTAACCAGGGCTGTAGTCAAGACCGCCTTAGTCGAGTCCAAGACAAGTCCAAGACTAGGACTAGTCGAGTCCGAGTCAAGACCGAGTCCAAAGAGGTTTGAGTCCGAGTCAAGACCGAGTCCAAAAAGGTTCGAGTCCGAGTCAAGGCCGAGTCCAAAAAGGTTCGAGTCCGAGTCAAGACCGAGTCCAAAAAGGTTCGAGTCCGAGTCAAGGCCGAGTCCAAAAAGGTTCAAGTCCAAGTCAAGACCCAGTCCAAAAAGGTTCGAGTCCGAGTCAAGACTGAGTCCAAAAAGGTTTGAGTTAGAGTCAAGACAGAGTCCAAAAAGGTTTGAGTCCAAGTCAAGACCGAGTCAAAAAAGGTTTGAGTCCGAGTCAAGACTGAGTCCAAAAAGGTTTGAGTCCGAGTCAAGACCGAGTCCAAAAAGGTTTGAGTCCGAGTCAAGACTGAGTCCAAAAAGGTTTGAGTTAGAGTCAAGACAGAGTCCAAAAAGGTTTGAGTCCAAGTCAAGACCGAGTCCAAAAAGGTTCAAGTCCAAGTCAAGACCAAGTCCAAAGAGGTTCGAGTCCGAGTCAAGACCGAGTCCAAAAAGGTTTGAGTCCTAGTCAAGACTGAGTCCAAAAAGGTTTGAGTCCAAGTCAAGACCGAGTCCAAAAAGGTTTGAGTCCGAGTCAAGACTGAGTCCAAAAAGGTTTGAGTTAGAGTCAAGACAGAGTCCAAAAAGGTTCAAGTCCAAGTCAAGACCAAGTCCAAAGAGGTTCGAGTCCGAGTCAAGACCGAGTCCAAAAAGGTTCGAGTCCGAGTCAAGACTGAGTCCAAAAAGGTTTGAGTTAGAGTCAAGACAGAGTCCAAAAAGGTTCGAGTCTGAGTCAAGGCCGAGTCCAAAAAGGTTCAAGTCCAAGTCAAGACCAAGTCCAAAAAGGTTTGAGTTAGAGTCAAGACAGAGTCCAAAAAGGTTTGAGTCCAAGTCAAGACAGAGTCCAAAAAGGTTCGAGTCCGAGTCCGAAAAGGTTTGAGTCCAAGTCAAGACCGAGTCCAGGACAGAATAAAGGTCTTATATATTACAGTATCAAGACAATCATTTTGGGTTTCCCTTTCCCTCCAATATTATTATCAACATAATAAAGACACCTGGACTCGGTCCAGACCAAAAGCCATATTGGACAAGACCAGTGGCCGAGACAAGTCCGAGTCCAAATACTAGCAAGTCCGAGACAAGTCTGAGACCATAGAAAAACGGTCTTGAGTCCAAGACCGGACTCGAGTACTACAGCCCTGGTGTTAACTGGGACTCCAGACTTGGGACAAGGAGAAATGGATAGTATGACTAAGTCAAGTGGATTGTGGTCCCTCTTTAAAGTCAAACAGCTGATTGGTGGCTGTACACAAAGGCTGAACATCACATCCAGCTAAGACTTTATAGACCTATAGAGTCTACCAAAATATTCCTGTATACATTTCATTGTCTACTTTACTTCATATATTACACTATAGCTACATTATTCTACCATAATATATATTATACAGACTATAAAGTCTACTGTAATGTGCCGTACATAGACTATACATTTTATACCTCTGTGCGTAGAACTTTTCACATAAAAGGGCACCGTGAACTTTTACAACTTTGGGATTCAAGAGTGTGGTTCAGCTTGAGTTTATGTACTTCAGCTGTGAATAAAAAGCGATATAATCGCAAGTAGATTTGTTGTTGCGGAAACAGGCACTGGAGCTTTGATTGTGCTTGAGTGGGGATTAAAGAGGAGAGACTAACTTATCAGATGATTTATGTAGTTGTGTTAAATTGAATTTACTGTGTGGAGTTATTTAGAAATGAAAGCCTAGATAAAAGGTAAAAGTTTGTGATTATTCAAATGTTAACTCGGCTAGTCAAAGGGGAGAAAAACACCTTCTAGCGACTTCACAGCTGTTTTTAATACGGATTGTATTGTGTAATGTGCCAAATGTCAAATAGAATTAATACTTTGTGGTTTTAGCAGCAGTTAACATCCTCGTAATGAATTTTAACTATTGCCAACGGACCTCTGCTGCATAGATTGGCGACTAGCCTGCAGAGGTGGAAGAAGTATTACTTTAAGTACTAATACCACAGTATGAAAATACTCCACTACAAGTTAAACAGCGTGGCTGCGCAACCGGAAGTCTGCAGACGTCCGAGCATCCCGGACTCGTTGCCTGCTCGTTGTCTGTCGTCTTTTTAACCCTCATGTTGTCCTCGGGTCAAATTTTGGGGCGTCTTATTCAATTTATAGCATTGTAAAAACAAATGGAAGTGTTTTTGAAATAGTATTGAGTAAAAGTTGACATATTCCAGTCTGTGATTATCATCAACATCCATTCCTTTAATTTTAGTCTCAATAATTCCTAATTTCTGCTTTTCTAACTCAAACATTAGGTATAATTTCCTATAAATGAGGTTTATTGACCATAAATTCCAAAAATAACTGTAAAACTAAAGTTAATAAGTTAGTGTTACGTAGTGTTAAAAAAAACGTCAAAAAAAAGTGACAAACATTGAAAAAAGTGACAAAAACGTAAGAAAAAGAAAAACAAACCTAATTTCTGAAAAACATTAGGTATAATTTCCTATAAATGAGGTTTATTGACCAAAATTCCAAAAATAACTGTAAAACTAAAGGACAAAAAAAAGTGACAAACATTGAAAAAAGTGACAAAAACGTAAGAAAAAGTTAAAAACATTGATTAAAAAGCATCAACATAAGTGTTGATTTTGACGGGAAGACAACACGAGGGTTCAAGGACGTTTTTCCTCGCCGCTGTTGCACCAAATGCTTGTTCTGGGGAGGGGGGTTGTTGGGTCTTTGTAAATTATAGCATGGGGTCTTGACCCACTCTAATCTGTCAAGTGTCCTAAGATAACAGCTGTTGTTATTTTACACTATAAATACAATTAAATTGAAACTTCTGTGAGTTTTTGGTTAATGATTGGTTAAATTAAATGCAAATTAGCATCCCTATCAAACACGTTTTTTTTTTTTTTTTTGACTTTACATGATTGCTTTTAAACTGTAATTATGCCTGTTGTTAACCATTTATGGTTCTGGAGGAAACCCCACGTATGGCAGGGAATACATCCCCAATATGGCAGGGAGGAAACTCCCCCTATGGCCTGTTCCTGGTGCGTTACCATGACTACGAGATTGGTACGGCAGGGTGCAGCCACACCTTGATTGATTAGTTAAGATAAGAGTTTTGGTACGTCAGTGTGAGGAAGGTGCAGGAGGGGAAGGAGGAAGGTGTTTTCTGTACAGATGGCTTTAAATAGATAGCACCGTGTACAGTAAGCCCTCGATAAGCAGGTCGGAAACCAGAGAGGTCTCCAGTCGGAGCTCCGCTGCAGCTCTCCCTGAAACACACATCAGCACAAAGTCACACTCATTGACAAATCATCATGGACTTCAAAAAAAAAAAAAAAAAAAAAATCGCCGAAAACGACCTTTGAAATTCAACTCATTGTCAAATCATAAGGAACTCAAAATCATTTTTCCAAACTATTATAAACTCCGTAAGTAAGTCACCACCACCACATTATTATTACTCGTTATTCATGAATTCTAAATGACCGGTGTTAAGATATGAACTCAAAAGAAACACAAATTCTTCATGAGTGATATATATATATATATATATATATATATATATATATATATATATATATATATATAAAAAATAAAAAATAAAAAGCAAAGTCACAAGAATGATGGAGAAATGTCCTCAGCCGATCTCCCGTTGTTGTTGTTGTTGTTGTTGTTTTTAAGGTCGAGACTCCCAGTAGCTCGCTGATGTCCCGGGTAATCTTCTCTGGGGGGGACAGAGAGGGGGGACACGAGGACAATAACCCGTCTCGTTAAATTAGTAATTGGCTTGTCAGCTCTTTGATCGATGTCCGCACTTCAGCCGTGTGTCCAGCCGAGATGAACTTGAATCTGTTTGTGACCGCAAATTCAAAATATACAGTAAATCACTGTAAATGAAATGTTAATACCCATAAGGCAATGTTTATTGCAGTAATTAACCGGAAAAGAAAATTATGGTATTTTACTGGGCATTTTGTGGTAAGTAACTGTAGAAATTACAGCTAAGTCTAACAGTGTGGGCTCAAAGACGATCAACATCCAACACGCTGCTGCTCACAGCTTCTCAGATACCAACCTGTCTTGTTAGTCTTCTACCGCAGGGAAATTAATATCTTTGGGTTTTGGAGCGTCATTTAGAGTTAATATCTGTCTGGATTTGTTCCCGTCGCCTACGCAAAGTAACTAAGGCAAAAGGGGGCGAACTGTGACGCGATTACACACAAAGGACCCCCTCGGAAACGAGATCTCACATCTCAACGAGCTATTCTAATGAAAGAATTTAGTCAAATATAAAGGTCCCATGACATGAAAATGTCACTTTATGAGTTTTTTTATGTCACCCCCAATGGCTAGATAGTTGATAGGTGTAAACCGAGCCCTGTGCATCCCCCCCCCCCCCCCCCTCCTCTCTATTTTGGTGGTCACATGGCTTTAAATAACCAACAAGACCCGCCTCATGTGTATTTGTGCACATACTAAGGAAAGCTCATTGTAGGACTGGCTCTAGGAATTCTGCACCAAGGCTGAATTTTGGGAAAGAGACTTCAGATACAGTATTAGGGGACCACTAAGGTCTATATAAAAGAGACTTCAGATACAGTATTAGGGAACCACTAAGGTCTATATAAAAGAGACTTCAGATACAGTATTAGGGGACCACTAAGGTCTATATAAAAGACTTCAGATACAGTATTAGGGGACCACTAAGGTCTATATAAAGAGACTTCAGATACAGTATTAGGGACCACTAAGGTCTATATAAAAGAGACTTCAGATACAGTATTAGGGACCACTAAGGTCTATATAAAAGAGACTTCAGATACAGTATTAGGGGACCACTAAGGTCTATATAAAAGAGACTTCAGATAAAGTAATAGGGACAGTCTATATAAAAGAGGGTACCACTAAGGTCTATATAAAGAGACTTCAGATACAGTATTAGGGGACCACTAAGGTCTATATAAAGAGACTTCAGATACAGTATTAGGGGGTCTATATAAAAGAGACTTCAGATACAGTATTAGGGACCACTAAGGTCTATATAAAAGAGACTTCAGATACAGTATTAGGGACCACTAAGGTCTATATAAAAGAGACTTCAGATACAGTATTAGGGGACCACTAAGGTCTATATAAAAAAGAGACTTCAGATACAGTATTAGGGACCACTAAGGTCTATATAAAAACTTCAGATACAGTATTAGGGACTTCAGGTCTATATAAAAGAGACAGATACAGTATTAGGGATCACTAAGGTCTATATAAAAGAGACTTCAGATACAGTATTAGGGACTACTAAGGTCTATATAAAAGCATCCAAAGGGACTTTTAATGCCAGAATCAAATTTTTGTGTTGGAGATGTAAAGTTTAATGTACTTGAACTTTGCCTGTAAAACCTAGACTTAGACTTAGATGTCTCTTTATTAATCCGCAAGGAAATTGGAATTTACCGCATGAGTTTTAGCAAGAATACAGTATAGGAGACGATATAAAGACCTGGTGGAAAAATAGTGCAGTGGACGCCTGACAGCTGGTCTCTCCATTGCTAATCATAGCCATGTTATGTGTCCTACTACAGGATAACGCTCAGTGGTTCTCTCTAATGTGTTGTCTTTTAAAGAGGAATAACAAATTTGGTTGAGGGCTTTTTACGGCTTAAATAGCAGGCACTGGATGTTAACAGAGGGCAACCTAAATCATGGAGGTCTAAACTAAAACTAAATGCTGGACACAGTTGATCAAAGAGCTAATAAGCCAAAATGTCTTCAAGCTGGGCTCCATGTTGGTAAAAAGGTCTAAGGATTCATAGATATTCTAGTCAAAGAGATGGCCCAGTGTCTGACCAGAGGTTATGAGGTCACAGGATGCCCAGAGGTCAGATGTCAAGTGGAACCATCCAGCAGCTGTCTGAGCGCCCTCTCGATGTTGATTCGGTGTCCCAGTCTGGTGACGCCCAGCTCCACGTAGTCCTCCTTGGTGAGGGCGGGGAGATGCGAGCCTTCGATCTCGTGCTCCTGGAAGCGCTGGCGGTGTTCGGCCAAGCCCACGCTCTCCAGCCAGTCACCCACGTCGTATTTATTCCACAAGTTAAGGGGCCGCTGCCTCCATGGCCGAAGGGCCAACAGGGGCCCGCTGAGGACGGGGGAGGGGCAGGGGGAGGCGTGGGGCGAGGGAGATGGGGAACGAGACCTGGTTCGTGCGCTGGCACTTCGCATCACAAACCGAACCTCCTTTGGTTCTGAGGGGAGGCTGAGACTGGACGACTTCAGGATGGTTAGACCGCGACCTGAGCTGAGATCTGGCCTTTCAGGGCAGGTGGTGGGGGAGGAGGCAAGCCCTATTGACCTATCAGATGGGGAGGGAGAGGGGGAGGGGCTCCGGCGGGTTACAGGGTAGCGGCTTCCTGGTCGGACGGTGTAGCTGGCGCCGTAGCCTCGCTGGGAGATCGTGTGGAGTTCCCCGAGGCTGGAGAACAACCTGCAACACATAAAAAACACATGAATGACATGAACTTCAGCCGATGTGTCCACATGGAGCTGAGCCTCGCTCTCCTACACCCTACATCTCCACTAGGACCTTTTTATTTTAACCCTCGTGTTGTCTTCCCGTCAAAATTGAAAACCAACACTCTTGAGGCTTTTTATCAATTTCTGTCACTTTTTTGACGTTTTCACTTATTAACTTTAGTTTTACAGTTATTTTTGGAATTTATGGTCAATAAACCTCATTTATAGGAAATTATACCTAATGTTTGAGTTAGAAAAGCAGAAATTAGGAATTATTAAGATTAAAATTAAAGGAATGGATGTTGATGATAATCACAGACTGGAATATGTCAACTTTTACTCAATACTATTTCAAAAACACTTCCATTTGTTTTACAATGCTATAAAATTGAATAAGACGCCCCAAAATTAATGAAAGTAGAGATTTGTACTTGGCAAAGAGCGTTGGGTGGAATCAATCATGTTATTTTGGGGAATTAAAAAGAACATTGATATAGGACAACATGAGGACAACATGAGGACAACATGAAGACAACATGAGGACAACATGAAGACGACATGAGGACAACATGAGGGCAACATGAAGACAACATGAGGACAACATGAGGACAACATGAAGACAACATGAGGACAACATGAAGACGACATGAGGACAACATGAGGGCAACATGAAGACAACATGAAGACAACATGGGGGCAACATGAGGACAACATGAGGACAAAATGAGGACAACATGAGGACAACATGAAGACAACATGAGGACAACATGAAGACGACATGAGGACAACATGAGGGCAACATGAAGACAACATGAGGACAACATGAGGACAACATGAAGACAACATGAGGACAACATGAAGACGACATGAGGACAACATGAGGGCAACATGAAGACAACATGAAGACAACATGGGGGCAACATGAGGACAACATGAGGACAAAATGAGGACAACATGAGGGCAACATGAAGACAACATGAAGACAACATGAAGACAACATGAAGACAACATGAGGACAACATGGGGGCAACATGAGGGCAACATAAAGACAACATGAAGACAACACGAGGACAACATGAGGGTTAAGAAGAAATGTCTCTTTTTTTGACAGAGGTGTTAAGCAAATGGTGCATTCCAAGGTTTTATTCAAAAGACAGACAGGAAGGTCACTGTTTTCAACATTTAGTGGTTAGTCATCGGGGAAGAAGGTGCATGTTAGTCAGCCGTTAGCGAGTAAAAGAATCATCTCTTAAATGTTTACCAGAGACAAAAACCTACGATTTACTCTCTCCATTGTCCGAACATCTGGAACAACACAAACAACAGACTCTGTTACAACCACCCAACACAGCAGTACTGTGAGGTCAGTAGTACTGCAGTATTTCAGAATCAGCTTTATTTGCCAGGCACGAGGACACATACGAGGAATTCTTTCTTCGGATCATCGTTGCTCACAATGCGCTTACACATACAAAACAAACCACAAAATTCTACTTTTATTTACAGTGAAAGGCAGTTTGTAGTACCTGGCACCTCCTACTGGAGACCTCCGGCCCGGATCGAGGGGACTCGGCTCCTCCCCCAGAGAGTGACTGTCTTTGTTGAGCAGCTGCAGCCGATTAGCCAGATCCAGCCCGGACCCCGCCCTGCCGCTCAGCTCCAGCGCCGACGCCGACCGGCTGGTCAGATCCGCGGCTGACCCCGCCCCCTGACCTCCCGGTGCCGCTGGACGCCCCCCGTCGTCCGGGCTAAAGCCCCGCCGCTCCTCGCGGTCGTCCCCACCGCCCCACAGCTTGGACCTCCTCTGGAACAGGTAGCGTGGCTGCCGCCCGCCGCCGCTGGTGGGGGAGGAACAGAGGGGGGAGGAGGGGGAGGAGCAGGACGCAGCAGACGGGAGGAGCTCGCTGTCTGATGATTGCTTCAGCAGCGGATCCCGGAGCGTTGAGCGGCCCCGCCCGATAGGTGAACGAAGGCGTGGCTTGAGACCGATTGGGGAGGTGGCGGGGGAGGAGGGAGAAGGGTGAGCAGCGGGAGGAGAGGAGGGGGAGGGTGGAGCAGGAGGGGAGGCCAAGGTGATGGAGGGAGGGAGTGAGCTGGGAGAGGACGAGCTGTCATGGAGCCGTTCGTCACCTCCTTCCTCCTCATCGCCTCGTCTGACCAGAGACTCAGGACCACTCTCTCCGCCTCCTCCCTCCCCACCTCGCCGTGGCAACAGTATAAGGGACGACGGGGGAGGAAGGGCGGGAGGAGTGGCGAAGGCAGCGGGTGGAGTCACCAGGCCGATTCTGCGGAGCTCCTCCCTCGTCTCCTCATCGCTGGAGGACAACAGCGCCGGTGGGAGTGTAACTGTGTAAGCCCCGCCCTCCTCCTCTGAGCTGCCCACTGTGAGGCTTCTGCGCCTGTCAATCAGAGAAGGGTGACCCTCATTGGCCAGCGCTGGCAAGGGGCTGGGTCTCCAGCGCTCAGGGGAGGGGGCGGCGGGTGATGTCACTCCTCCCTCTGTTTCCGGGCGCTCCACTTGTCCGTCAGGGAATATTGTCGGGGTTATGCGTTTATGCCTCAGCTCAGGGCTGGTCTGGGGAGTGGCGCGCTTGGTTCGCTGCTCGGGGCTTGTCTGAGGGGTGGGGCGTTTGGACCGAGGCTCGGGGCTGCCCTGCGGCGTGGGGAGAGGGGTGCGCTTGTGTCTTCCCTCGGGGCTGACGGCCGGAGTGGGGATGGGCGTGGTGGAGGCAGACGCGTGCTTCAGTCGAGGCTCGGGGCTGGGCGTGCGGGCAGTGAGCGCTCGTTCTCGTGCAGCAAGAGCCAGGGCGAGTGGAGACGAGGGGTCTGAGGCGAGAAGAGAGGTCAACAGTAAC
The DNA here is from genome assembly GCA_026937815.1 of Etheostoma perlongum. Taxonomy (NCBI): domain Eukaryota; kingdom Metazoa; phylum Chordata; class Actinopteri; order Perciformes; family Percidae; genus Etheostoma; species Etheostoma perlongum. Next base: position 7,299,961 of record CM049393.1, on the reverse strand, counting down.
GTTTTATTAAGGATAGACTTTTATGCTTCTAATTGGGTCATTGTCAGGGTCCCACGCTGTCTGCAGAAGCAGTATTTTCCGCAGAATTTTAAACAAATTCAATTTTTTTTTTTTTTTTTATGAAACTCAATGTAGCGCTGTCAGTGAAACGCGTGATTAACGGCGTCAAGATTAACGTTCTTTTTGGGCTAGCAAACTTTTGCACACACTTGTTTGGGCTCGCGAGCCGGCCAAAGATTAGTAACGCTACGTTTTGAGTGGACGGCGAGCGCGAGACAAACAAAATGGACGCCGATAAGATCCTGGACGGAAAGTTGACTTTTTAAAAGTCGCCAAATGTTCGATCGACGAGACCAAAGTCATCTGTGGGTTTGGTCGTTGTGAACTGAGATATCATCGCAGCACGTCCAGTCTGAAATGTTGTTTTCAATAAAAAAACATTTGTTGATAAGAACATTAAAATGAGAAAAAAATAATGGGACAAAAAGACATTAAGGGAGATTTAGAACAGATAAAAAAGTGTGATTAATTGTGAGTTAACGATGGCATTAATGCGATTAAATATTTTTGACAGTTTTACAGCACTATCAGAATGTTAACACAGGTCAACTCCAAGCGGAAAAACTGCTAAATTCTGCACAACACCGCTGAAAACTGTAAATTTGTATGTGTACATACAGTGAGGAAAATAAGTATTTGAACACGCTGCTATTTTGCAAGTTCTCCCACTTAGAAATCATGGAGGGGTCTGAAATTGTCCTCGTAGGTGCATGTCCACTGTGAGAGACATAATCAAAAAAAAAAAAATACAGAAATCACAATGTATGATTTTTTACCTATTTATTCGTATGATACAGCTGCAAATACGTATTTGAACACCTATTTTTTAACAATAGTTTAAAAATCATACATTGTGATTTCTGGATTTTTCTTTTTAGATTATGTCTCTCACAGTGGACATGCACCTACGAGGACAATTTCAGACCCCTCCATGATTTCTAAGTGGGAGAACTTGCAAAATAGCAGCGTGTTCAAATACTTATTTTCCTCACTGTATATATATAGATATATGCTGATTCTGTTTAGTTCTGGTTGTTGATTACATCTCCAACATGCAGCTTATTTTTGCTAAGTAGTACAGTCTTGTTTGGTTTTCTTCACCTTTTTATTGTTTAAAAGGTTTTTAAAATTCTGAGATTTGGATAAAGTGAATGCTCTAATTCCCAGAATTGGTTATTGTAACTTGCCTATTGTCGTACAGATATGCATGCAGACTCAGACTGACCTAGAGGTTTCCCCGTCAGTGGGTGGAGGAAGGTGTGAGGCGTTGGCGAGGGCGACAGGACCGGAGCTGGAGGGGGGCTCGCCGAGGTCGTCCATCGAATGGCTCTGAGTGAGGAGGGGTACCTGGTTTTCTGACCCGGCGCCCTCCACAGACAAGAAGAGAGACGACCTGCGACCCTGGACCCGAGCGCGCTCTGAGAGAACCTGCTGCTGGTACAGCTCGGCCCGACTGGGGCTGCCGCCGCCGTCTACCCTCAACAGATCCTGATCTCGAAGTCCTAGAAGAAGAAAATAATATTAGGAGTCCAAGGGACATTTGAGAGCACAGTATTGTTTTTAGCAAGCACATGAAGAAGCAGGAATCATTTAATTTGAGCAAACAAGATTCAATGCTGAACTCAATCTATTGATTTGCTTGTTTGCTATGATCCACACACACTCATAACCTCTTAAATTACTTTTCTGTGTGCTCGCTCAACCGGACAGATTGAACATTTTACAGAGTGCTTCAATTCAGATTCAATCAGAGAAATGAAGTTGGTACTAGAGCCCGAATGATAAAGGGTTTATAAGGCTGATACCGATACGAATATTTGGTTATCCAATATGCCGATATATATATTTTTAAAAATCCAGAAACGCATTACAAAACATACACAGATTTCACTAACATTAGCTATTTGTAGTTATTTATGAGTTCTCACTAAAATAATATGATAATAATTTGCTTTATTGTCACAACAGAACATCAAAATATATTAAAGTTCTGATAAATAAAATGTAGAAAAAATACAAACTCAAGATATGAGTTCAAGACGTTGTAGAGAGTCCTCTGGTGGACAGACTATGCAACGCCATCACTAACAGGGACGTTGTAGAGCGTCCTCTGGTGGACAGACTATGCAACGCCATCACTAACAGGGAAGTTGTAGAGCGTCCTCTGGTGGACAGACTATGCAACGCCAACACAAACAGGGACGTTGTAGAGCGTCCTCTGGTGGACAGACTATGCAGCTCCATCACTAACAGGGACGGTGTAGAGCGTCCTCTGGTGGACAGACTATGCAACGCCATCACTAACAGGGACGTTGTAGAGCGTCCTCTGGTGGACAGACTATGCAATGCCATCACTAACAGGGACGTTGTAGAGCGTCCTCTGGTGGACAGACTATGCAACGCCAACACAAACAGGGACGTTGTAGAGCGTCCTCTGGTGGACAGACTATGCAACTCCATCACTAACAGGGACGTTGTAGAGCGTCCTCTGGTGGACAGACTATGCAACGCCATCACTAACAGGGACGGTGTAGAGCGTCCTCTGGTGGACAGACTATGCAACTCCATCACAAACAGGGACGTTGTAGAGCGTCCTCTGGTGGACAGACTATGCAACGCCATCACTAACAGGGACGTTGTATCAGACGAAGCCCGTTTTGAAGGTTGCAAAACGCACGGCGCACCACAATGCCTTTTTTGTCTACTACAGTTGCCAATCAGGTAGGCCGCTTTTCTGCTGAGTTTTTCTCCTAGAGGCGGTCTAGCTGACAACCAAAACAGGAACTCTGCAAAGTACAGACTGACTTTGACAAAACGAAATGCATTGACCACAGAATATATTGTTGTGCTCACAATCTCCCATCATGCATCAGGAAATTAGACACAAATATAACTCGTTAGAAATGAGAAAGACAAGTGTGAGCGGTCCTGACCCTGCTCCTCTACAGGAAGTTGTTTCAGCAAAGGTGACTTCCTCCTCTGCGGCTTGGAGGGCGGGGCCTGCTGTCCCACGTTAGCATAAGGGTTTTCTATTGGTCGTCCCCGGCGGCGCGACAGCGGTGAGTGGCCGAGGGCGGGGCTGGTGCTGTGGAGAGACAGCGTGGATGTGTGTGTGGCGGTGTGAAGCGTGTGCGTGGCGGTGTGCGTGGCGGTGTGCATCAAATGCGTGGCGGCAGCGTGTGCGTCAGGCTGCAGCGGCGGCGGCGGCGTGTCTTGCAGGATGATCATCGACCTCGCCTTCCTCTGCCGCTCGGCGTGGGCGTGGCTGCGTGTCGGGGAATCGCAGAGCTCCTGGAGCCTCGGCTCCGCCCCCGGCTTGAAGCTGGAGCGGGTTAGCCCCTCCCCTCTGGCCGGGGGAGGAGGGGGGAGGAAGGAGGGAGGGGGGCCGGAGTCGAGGAGGAAGAGCGAGGAGGTGGAGGAGGAGGCGGAGGGAGGAGGGGGTGGAGCCATCTGAGGAGGAGGAGGGATGAAGCTGTCTGTCAGGGAGGAGCTCCGAGGAAACCGACTCTCATTGATCAGAGCTGTGATCCTGTCATCATCAGGTGTGCCTGCCGTGGTAACCATGGAGACGTTAAAAATTAAAGTACCCAACATTTCAAACCATAAACAACACAAAAATGTAGCCCGGACTTTGTGACTTTGAGTATACAGTATTAGGGGTGTCGCGATTCTCCAAATCCACAATTTGAGTCAATTTTCAATTAAGGAAGGCAAGTCGCGTGGTTACGATCAATCGTTAGCCTATTTTTACAAAAACGTCTGCTACGGAGCCATAACGTGAGCTAAAAGCTAACGGAGCCTTTTATACATGGTCCTGTTTCTTTAAAAACAAACAACGGACAAATAGAATCTTTAAAGGCTTCAGATGTAAAGTTATTCGCTGTCAAAGTAGCGCCAAAATGAATGGGAGTCAATGGGATGCTAACGGCGGGTGATGGCATGTTAGCCTCAGAATCTCCCCATAGGAGGTACGTTTTCCGGATGCTCGCTTTCCCACTGGGTTTCTCCGTCATCTCCGACTCTGGCAGTGGCCGTGGTGTCTGGAAAAGAGCAGCTGCAGGCTACCGCTAAGCTAACGTTACCCTGTGTCTTTAGCTGCATGCTACCTGCAGCTAAGCTACGCTTTGTGCTAGTAGGTGGGGGGTGGAGAGAGGAATACTGGGGGAATTGTCAATCCTGCTTTGGATTTAGATTAAAATCCTGATACCGCTTTATGATATGTACGACACAGTGTGTGTGTGTGTGTGTGTGTGTGTGTCTCACCAAAGCTCTTGGTTCTGGACATTCCTCGGGGTAAAGCCATGGTGCTTTTCTCTGGCGCTGAGGGGGGCACCAGACCCTGACGCTCAAACAACGACTGCAGACACAAACACACATTAGGTCCAAAAAAACCTGAATTTTTCTGCTCAACTTAATTGAGGATTTGTAATAAAAAAAAAAAAAAAAAGAGTAATCCCCGTCATGGCGTCATAACTCAAGCCAGATCATTCATCCACATCGTGCACAGACTTGACCCTTTAACGCAGAACTATCCCTTCCAGGAATCATGTCTCCGAGTCATTTTAGGATCATTACTGCCCTTTTAATGCTCGTGTACAGTGTAAGGTACTACAGCGTAGTCTTACGTTAATCTCTGCCTGCGTGATTCGCCGGCTGGTCGGTCTCTGTTTCACCGTCGCCGCTCTGAAGTCGTCGGACGGACGGGCCCTCAGAACAACTTCCTGTTGACCCCCGGCCAACATCTCATCCAGTTTCTCTGGAGGGAGGACACATCATTAACAAAAAAAAACAAAAAAACAAGACAATACAAAACAAAAAAACAGAGATTCACAGAGGGATGACCACAACAAGAACATGACATCACAACACGAGTCACCAGGGCCGAAGCCGGGATTTTAACTGCAGATGGAAAGTGACTTGGAGTTAAATCTGGTGCTAAACTTATATTTTAAGGTTTGAGATGTTTTTTTTGTCCGTGTCATAATAACAAATCTAAACTGAAATGAGCAACAAACCAAAAATCACCAAAAATCTGAGTTTTCTGTTGCACAACTAAGACAACTTTTAAATGTACAGTACATGTTCCACCAAAACAAGTCCCTTTCTGAGGCTGTTTACTACATAACATGTCATACTAAAATGTGTGAAATCCATGAAATAATCAAGTTTTCTCATTACTAACAATAACAGAAGATGGGAATCATTTCAGAACCGTTGTAGCTATCTATGATTGATTGATTGATTGCTAACGTTAGCTCAAAACGCCATTCAAATGACAGCCTTTGTTGCGTTTGATGCTAGCTTGCTACTAGCTACGGCCCTGGCTGTGACATCACCGACACGCCATGACATCATGCCACGAGAGCAACATTATTGCCAGTGCAGTGTTACATCACAACAACAAATGAGACACATTAAAACAAAAGCCAGCACTACGACATCATCAGATGTGACTCACCGAAGCGTCTCCTCCGGGCTGCAGACAGAGCAAAGGTCAACAACACACACTCCTACAGTCTGAACCAACCCTGCAGTGTGTATGCGTGTGTGTGTGAGTTTGTGTGTGTGTGTGTGTTGTGTTGTGTTACCTATGTCCTCCAGGTCAGCGGTCATGGACTTGGATCGGAGTGTCAACGAGGTGCTGGGGGCTCGTTTTGGAGGGGGAGGAGCTACAAGACAAGACAAGAACCAATCAGAGCAGGGCTAGAGAGTGAAGCTTCCTCCTTTTGGGACAATTCCACAGACTGAAGTAAATATTAAATATTAAAGTCCCCCTCTTGACACATTTGAAAGTAACGTAGACTAACTGTGTTCGGTACAGCTGACCTTTTACTGCCACTCGCTACATAAATACTCCCAGGTTCATGAATACAATATATATACTTGTCAATTTAGACTCAAAACCCACCAAATTGCCCAAAAATAACATGGATGATTCCATACAACATTCTTCAGGTAACATTAATGATTACTTTCATTGGATTTATTGGGTGTTTTATTGAATCTTATAGCATTTTAATTAATTTTTTTATTGGTTTCCAAACAGTATCCGGACTAAACTCTGACATCTACCCATCTGAGATCCACTCAACATCCTCTGATCTTAATCAGTCTTTATCAGTCGAAATAATTCATAATTTCTGCCTTTTTAACTAAAAACGTATGTATAATTTCATATAAATGAGGTTTTTTGACCATGAATTCCAAGAAAGAAAGTGTAAAACTTATTTTATAGTTATTAACCCTCCTGCTGTCCAATTTGGCCGGTTTAACAAAAACTTTCTATGTCAGAAGAGAACGTTGAAAAAACTGTTTATACTTTTCTGTTCCCTGTATCTGTCTTTTATTGTCTGTAAAGCGACCTTGAGTGCTTAGAAAGGCGTTGTTAAATAAAATGTATTGTTATTATTATTATTATTATTATTATTATCTTCATATGTCCCTCTAACATCCCCGAACACCCGCGTTTCTATATGTTCTGTGTGAATCCACTGACTTTGATTGATGCGCCCACAGCGCCTGACAATGGAGGGGAAGTCCTGACGGGACGACTAGAGCAGCAAAAAAGAACAATTAAACTTAATCTATGCTTCTCATAGTACTGTTGTCTGTATCAAGTGGTTATTATGCAGTCAGAAGTTGTTAAATATCACCACTTTGAAATGGCCTTTTTTTTGTTGAAAGATTCTTACCCTGTGCAGCCGGAGCAGCAGGCACATTGATTATATTACAGCATTGTTCTTTATTAATAATAAAAGGGTCAATACAGTTAATGTTTATTACAGCTGTTGAATATTTTAACACTTTTGAATTTTCATTCTTCAATAGATTAAACAATGTACGGCGTTGCAGACTGATCTCATGAAATGGCGTATGTATGACACGCCAATGCCATTATTGGCGTGTTATCAAGACGCAAACTCACTTTTTAGCGTGTTAATCAACGCCGTATGTCCTTGCAATTGCGTGTGAAAGGATGACAATCCGCGTAGAGAGGTTGGTCGGGGTGGTGGATTGATAAATCACATTACTTTTACGTTTCCTAAACTCAACCATCGCTTTCTGCTTTTACTAAACCCAACCGGTTCTAGCGTAATGCTGCTTTAAGGAGTCTCCCCCTGCTGGACATCAGATATAATGCAGCTTTAAGGAGTCTCCCCCTGTTGGACATCAGATATAATGCTGCTTTAAGGAGTCTCCCCCTGTTGGAGATCAGATATAATGCAGCTTTAAGGAGTCCCCCCCTGCTGGAGATCAGATATAATGCAGCTTTAAGGAGTCTCCCCCTGCTGGAGATCAGATATAATGCAGCTTTAAGGAGTCCCCCCCTGCTGGACATCAGATATAATGCAGCTTTAAGGAGTCTCCCCCTGCTGGACATCAGATATAATGCAGCTTTAAGGAGTCTCCCCCTGCTGGACATCAGATATAATGCAGCTTTAAGGAGTCTCCCCCATCAGATATAATGCTGGACATCAGATATAATGCAGCTTTAAGGAGTCTCCCCCCTGCTGGACATCAGATATAATGCAGCTTTAAGGAGTCTCCCCCTGCTGGACATCAGATATAATGCAGCTTTAAGGAGTCTCCCCCCTGCTGGACATCAGATATAATGCAGCTTTAAGGCACTTCCGCATTTGCAGCACTTGGCCAAACTGGATGCTTTGTCCATTAATATTAACAGTCTATGATTTGAATCTGTGTTTTTAAGACTGCCGTTGCCATCGTTACACTGGAGATCAAAGGCGGAAATGCTCATTAACTGCTCATTTCTAAAACTGCAAAGATGAATTCATTAGTTGTCAACTATTAAATTAATCGGCAACTATTTTTAATAATCAATTAATCACTGTAAGTAAAAGTACTCTGATATCAGCTTGTTTCCTCTGTGACAGCAGACTGAATATCTTTGACTTGTGGACAAAACAAGACCTTTGAGGACGTCGTCTCGGGCTTTTTGGGGACACTGAGCCACATATTTCACCTTTTTCTGACATTTTTAGGACCAAATTGACAATAAATTGAAAATGAAAATAATTTTTATAAGTCATAACCCCCAATATGCCCCCCCCGTACCTGTGAGTAAATAAAACATTGAGTTGTACCTTTCTTCCGGATCAGGTTGGATTCAGATTTCCTAGAAACGGACACGACCTTCATCAGCAGCCGACTCCCGCCCTGTCGGATCAGAGAGACGACCTGCCGGTGTCCCACCTTCACCACGTCGGCCCCGTTCACCTGGACCACACACACACACACACACACACACACACACACACACACACACACACACACACACACACACACACACACACACACACACACACAAAAGCTGTGTCACACAGCTTTCATAGCAGAGATCTAATGATGCCACACATTTATTTATTTACTTTTCTTTTTAATCATGCTATTTTTATTTTATTGTAACAGACCTGAAACATTGAAGATATCTACAGTACGTCCAGCTAAATGTGTGCATGCTTTCTCCTTTCACGTGTATTTATGATCTGTTTTTGTCACACAGAATCTTTCCTCCATGCACCAAAAAGTACAAAGGACTGATATAAGTAAAAATAAATAATACTTCATTTGCACATTTTTATTTACAGCATTCTATGTTGATATTTACTGTATAGCATATGCTGTATATTAACTTATTGGGAGAAAACGGGTATTTCTATGTAAAATCAGACATTGTGCACCCCCATATAGCCAACATGGCATGATGCTCGTTTCATAACGCCTCTGCGAAGATTCGACTGTGATTGGGAGTCGAATCAGACTCCTTCAATCGAAGCATCGAATACTTCTTTATAACGTACTTTGAATCAGGATAAATCATATATCATCTTCTAGATATTTTTATGTCCTTTGATGCCGCACATTAACCCTCATGTTGTCCTCGGGTCAAATTTGACTCATTTTCGGTAAAAAAAACAAAAAATGTCACAAAAAATGGGCCGTCAAAATAAGCGCTGAAAATGTCAACGTTAAAAATATCAAAATATTTGGAAAAAACATCAAAAAAAGCAACCACAACATTGAAAAACGTGACAGAAATGTCGGAAAAAGCGCTAATAATGTAGAAAAAAATGTTTTTTCATGGTTGATGGGAAGACAACACGAGGGTTAAGTGGACTGGTGCGTACCTCTATGAGGAAGTCTCCAGTGCGAAGCCCCGCCCTCCAGGCCACGCCCCCCTGGTCCACTGACTCCAGGTACTGGAGGGCGGGGAACGCCGGTGTAGGGGCAAACTCCTCGATGGGGGTCTCGGCTTGAAAAAGAGACAGAGAGAAAGAAGATGGGGAGGCAGAAAATACATTTACATGGCTGAAAATGTAACAAAGGTCGTTAGGGTTGGGCATCGTTTTGATTTTAACATTTCCGATTCTTTCTTCCGAATCTGGTTCTTAATAAATTTCCATCCATCCATCCATCCATCTTCATCCGCTTATCCGGTATCAGGTCTCGGGGGCAGCAGCTCCAGCAGGGGACTCCAAACTTCCCTTTCCCGAGCCACATCAACCAGCTCCGACTGGGGGATCCAGAGGCGTTCCCAGGCCAGGTTGGAGATATAATCTCTCCACCTAGTCCTTGGTCTTCCCCGAGGCCTCCTCCCAGCTGGATGTCCCTCCACCTAGTCCTGGGTCTTCCCCGAGGCCTGCTCCCAGCTGGACGTCTCTCCACCTAGTCCTGGGTCTTCCCCGAGGCCTCCTCCCAGTTGGACGTTCCTCCACCTAGTCCTGGGTCTTCCCCGAGGCCTCCTCCCAGCTGGACGTCCCTCCACCTAGTTCTTGGTCTTCCCCGAGGCCTCCTCCCAGCTGAACGTCCCTCCACCTAGTTCTTGGTCTTCCCCGAGGCCTCCTCTCAGTTGGACATCCCTCCACCTAGTCCTGGGTCTTCCCCGAGGCCTCCTCCCAGCTGAACGTCCCTCCACCTAGTTCTTGGTCTTCCCCGAGGCCTCCTCTCAGCTGGACATCCCTCCACCTAGTCCTGGGTCTTCCCCGAGACCTCCTCCCGGCTGGACGTCCCTCCACCTAGTCCTGGGTCTTCCCCGAGTCCTCCTCCCAGCTGGACGTCCCTCCACCTAGTCCTGGGTCTTCCCCGAGACCTCCTCCCGGCTGGACGTCCCTCCACCTAGTCCTGGGTCTTCCCCGAGGCCTCCTCCCAGCTGGACGTCCCTCCACCTCTCCCTCCATCCATCCATTTATCCCTCCATCCATTTATCCCTCCATCCATCCATCCCTCCAAACATCCCTCCATCCATCCATTTATCCCTCCAAACATCCCTCCATCCATCCATTTATCCCTCCATCCATTTATCCCTCCATCCATCCATCCCTCCATCCATCCCTCCAAACATCCCTCCATCCATCCATTTATCCCTCCATCCATCCATCCCTCCATCCATCCATTTATCCCTCCATCCATCCATTTATCCCTCCATCCATCCATTTATCCCTCCATCCATCCCTCCAAACATCCCTCCATCCATCCATTTATCCCTCCATCCATCCATCCCTCCATCCATCCATTTATCCCTCCATCCATCCATTTATCCCTCCATCCATCCATTTATCCCTCCATCCATCCCTCCAAACATCCCTCCATCCATCCATTTATCCCTCCATCCATCCATCCCTCCATCCATCCATTTATCCCTCCATCCATCCATTTATCCCTCCATCCATCCATCCCTCCATCCGTCCGTTTCTACCTTTTGCTCCTCTGAGGACGAAGCCGAATCCCTCGCTCTCTCTCTTCTGCAGCACGGCCGTCTTCTCCTCGATCACGTAGTCACTAACAGGAGACACACACGTTCATCGCAACATCTTCACGTTTTCTGTTACTTGAATGCTATAAAATTGAATATGACGCCCCAAAATTAATGAAACATGAGGGCAACATGAGGACAGCATGAGGACAACATGAAGACAACATGAAAGCAACATGAGGACAACATGAAGACAACATGAGGACAACATGAGGGCAACATGAGGGCAACATGAGGGCAACATGAGGGCAACATGAGGGCAACATGAGGACAACATGAAGACAACATGAGGACAACATGAGGACAACATGAAAGCAACATGAAAGCAACATGAGGGCAACATGAGGGCAACATGAGGGCAACATGAGGGCAACATGAGGGCAACATGAGGGCAACATGAGGGCAACATCAGGACGACATGAGGACGACATGAGGACAACATGAAGCAACATGAGAACAACATGAGGACAACATGAAGACAACATGAGGACAACATGAGGGCAACATGTGGGCAACATGTGGGCAACATGTGGGCAACATGAGGACAACATGAGGACAACATGAAAGCAACATGAAGCAACATGAGAACAACATGAGGGCAACATGAGGGCAACATGAGGGCAACATGAGGACAACATCAGGACGACATGAGGACAACATGAAGACAACATGAAGCAACATGAGAACAACATGAGGACAACATGAAGACAACATGAGGACAACATGAGGGCAACATGTGGGCAACATGTGGGCAACATGTGGGCAACATGTGGACAACATGAGGACAACATGAGGACAACATGAGGACAACATGAAAGCAACATGAAGCAACATGAGAACAACATGAGGACAACATGAAGACAACATGAGGACAACATGAGGACAACATGAAGACAACATGAGGACAACATGAGGACAACATGAGAACAACATGAGGACAACATGAAGACAACATGAGGACAACATGAGGACAACATGAGGGCAACATGTGGGCAACATGTGGGCAACATGAGGACAACATGAGGACAACATGGAGGTGTACTGATGGAGTATTACCTGTAGGAGGTGTACTGATGGAGTATTACCTGTAGGAGGTGTACTGATGGAGTATTACCTGTAGGAGGTGTACTGATGGAGTGTTACCTGTAGGAGGTGTACTGATGGAGGTGTACTGATGGAGTATTACCTGTAGGAGGTGTACTGATGGAGTATTACCTGTAGGAGGTGTACTGATGGAGGAGGTGTACTGATGGAGTATTACCTGTAGGAGGTGTAGTTGTCGTAGGATCCTACAGTATAATGTCTGAACAGTCTCTTCGTGCGGTCCTCCCTCGTCTCTGAAACATACATAGATGTATATATATATATATATATATATATATATATATATATATATATATATATATATATATATATATATATATATATATATATAGGACAGTACACATATATATGTATAGGACAGTACATAAACATAGTTTAATGTTATATATCAAATACCTGAAGGGTGCTGTCATATGTATTTATTTCGTAGATATATATAAAACAATAATATTTGCAGTATTTACCCAGTCGTGGGTCGTATTGTCTCATCTGGACTTCTTCAATACAGTCAGCAGGAAACCATCCAGTTCTTCCTTTAACGTTTCCTTCCCAGAATCCTCCTTCCCCGATAGACAGAACTGTAGATCCACAACACACAGAACTGTAGATCCACAACACACAGAACTGTAGATCCACAACACACAGAACTGTAGATCCACAACACACAGAACTGTAGATCCACACAGAACTGTCGATCCACAACACAAAGAACTGTAGATCCACAACACAAAGAACTGTAGATCCACAACACACAGAACTGTAGATCCACAACACACAGAACTGTAGATCCACAACATACAGAGCTGTAGATTCACAACACACAGAACTGTAGATTCACAACACACAGAACTGTCGATCCACAACACACAGAACTTTAGATCCACAACACACAGAACTGTAGATCCACAACACACAGAACTGTAGATCCACAACACACAGAACTGTAGATCCACAACATACAGAGCTGTAGATTCACAACACACAGAACTGTCGATCCACAACACACAGAACTTTAGATCCACAACACACAGAACTGTAGATCCACAACACACAGAACTGTAGATCCACAACACACAGAACTGTAGATCCACAAAACACAGAACTGTAGATCCACAACATACACAACTGTAGATCCACAACACACAGAACTGTAGATCTACAACATACATAGCTGTAGATCCACAACACACAGAAATGTAGATCCACAAGACACAGAACTGTAGACCCACAACATCCACAACTTACAGAACTGTAGTTCCACAACACACAGAGCTGTAGATCCACAACACACAGAACTGTAGATCCACAGCACAAAGAGCTGTAGATCCACAGCACACAGAGCTGTAGATCCACAGCACAAAGAGCTGTAGATCCACAACACACAGAGCTGTAGATCCACAACACACAGAGCTGTAGATCCACAACACACAGAGCTGTAGACCCACAACACACAGAGTTGTAGATCCACAACCCACTGAGCTGTAGATCCACAACACACTGAGCTGTAGATCCACAACACACAGAACTGTAGATCCCAACTGTACTGCAGTCTGACCTTTGACCCTCTCTCCTCGGTGCAGCTGGATCTCTCCAGGCCCCTGGGGCACGTGGGACCGTGTGGCGATGAAGGTGCGTCCTGGTACGGCGCTGTACAGCCTCCTCTTCCTCATCTGGGGGGTTGGGGGAGGGGAAGGGGGGCTGGTTTCCACATGACCCCCGCCACTCGGGCTGTACAGGGGCAAGTTAAACAGACTTTAATCCAGTTCTAGTTGATGTGAAACGGGTTTACTTCCAAACGGGAATGTAAAAGGTCATATTTTGGGTTAAAGAAACCCTGAAATATTGTAAAAGATGTTCATATTTTGTTGAATTCAGAGATTACCACAAAAAAGGGGTAAATGTTTTATTTGAGTTCCTTTTGATAATATTAATCCCTTACCTTTTGTGGGCTGATATCATTATTATGATATCTCAAGGGGAAAAAGTGAATTTATTAAAAGAAACCTTTGCATGTGTTACTACTTTAAACTAAAAAATAGAAAACAATATTTAGCAGGGCTGTAGTACTCGAGTCGGGACTCGAGACCGCTTTTCTATGGACTCTGGACTCGCTAGGATTTGGACTCGGACGAGTCCAGGTGTCTTTATTATGTTGATAATAATATTGGAGGGAAAGTGAAACCCAAAATGATTGTCTTGATACTGTCATGCATAAGACCTTTATTCTGTACTGGACTCGGTCTTGACTCGGACTCGACTAGTCCTGATCTTGGACTCAAACATTTTTGGACTCGGTCTTGTCTTGGACTCAAACCTCTTTGGAGTCAGTCTTGACTCGGAGTCAAACCTCTTAGGACTCGGTCTTGACTCTGACTCGGTCTTGTCTTGGACTTGAACCTCTTTCGACTCAGTCTTGACTCGGACTCGACTAGTCCTCATCTTGGACTCAAACATTTTTGGACTCGGTCTTGTCTTGGACTCAAACCTCTTCGGAGTCAGTCTTGACTCGGACTCGAACCTCTTTGGACTCGGTCTTGACTTGGACTCGAACCTTTATGGACTCGGTCTTGTCTTGGACTTGAACCTCTTTCGACTCAGTCTTGACTCGGACTCGACTAGTCCTCATCTTGGACTCAAACATTTTTGGACTCGGTCTTGTCTTGGACTCAAACCTCTTCGGAGTCAGTCTTGACTCGGACTCGAACCTTTATGGACTCGGTCTTGTCTTGGACTCAAACCTCTTTAGACTCAGTCTTGACTCGGACTCGACTAGTCCTGATCTTGGACTCAAACATTTTTGGACTCGGTCTTGTCTTGGACTCAAACCTCTTTGGAGTCAGTCTTGACTCGGACTCGAACCTCTTTGGACTCTGTCTTGATTTGGACTCAAACCTCATTGGACTCGGTCTTGACTCGGACTCGACTAGTCCTGATCTTGGACTCAAACATTTTTGGACTCGGTCTTGTCTTGGACTCAAACCTCTTTGGAGTCAGTCTTGACTCTGACTCGAACCTCTTTGGACTCTGTCTTGATTTGGACTCAAACCTCATTGGACTCGGTCTTGACTCGGACTGGACTAGTCCTGGTCTTGGACTCAAACCACTTTGGTCTCGGCCTTGTCTTGGACTCGAACCTCTTTAGACTCAGTCTTGACTTGGACTGGACTAGTCCAAATCTTGGACTTGTCTTGGACTCGACTAAGGTGGTCTTGGACTACAGCCCTGCATGGATGACCTTCACAGACAACAGGACAGCAAAATGCTTCCTACGCCTACGTAAGCGCCTGCGAGCGAGGCGACGTCCGTACCTGAGTCGGCGTGTGTGTCGTCGCAGCGAATGCGTGTGCGTGTCGTGGTGCGTTTCCAAGCTTTGGAGGGAGGGGCCAGGAGAGGAGGCGGGGCTTTCCAGAACGTTGTCGCTGGCTGAGCGAATCAGAGAGCGCGGGGAGGACAGACCGTTTCCACCCAGCGCCTTGGTCACACCGCCTCTGCGACGCTTTGTGTAGGATGGAGTTTCTCTGAAGGGAACTACTTGGGCACATAAACAAGTACACACACACACACAGAGACACACACACACAGACACACACACACACACACACACACACACACACACACACACACACACACACACACACACACACAGGAGAGTTCATGCATTATCTTCACCAGGTACTGTAACGTGTGCACAAACACGCAATTTTTCAATTTAAATGTGTCACCCAACTCACCAACGTCGGAGGTTTTATGGATCTTTATGATCTCTGCAAGATCAAAGTTTCCAGCAATTATTGCCACCTACACACACACACACACACACACACACACACACACACACACACACACACACACACACACAGGAGAGTTCATGCATTATCACAACAACAGCTGCTGAATCAGACATTTATATATATTCATATATAGAGCTCTACACTCTGGATGTAAAATCCCCTTCATTTTCTCCATTTTGAAGGATTTTGATTATTAGCCAGAATTCCCCAAATCTATCTGGATGGAAAAACAAATCTTGATGTTTTGTAAAAATGTATTACATTTCTGAAATACAATATCAAAATAATAACAATGCTCTTTAATTTGCAGTTATATCCCACATTACAGACCTTGTATTACTTTCTTCAGTACTTTGTACAGTCATTTATCACAAATATCAACAGGAGACATGAAGTCTGTCTTTGGTTTTCATTATTATAGTCTAGTAGCCAGCCCAGAGACCCCCCACTGGGAACCTGGGCTTAGGTCATGGCTCTTCAACGTTTTTTAAGCCAAGGACCCCTTAACTGAAAGAGAGACGGATCAGGGACACCCTACAACATTTATTGTATAAAATGAAGTTGCATATTATTCTGGTCCTACAATAACTTTTAGGGCAGCCTAAAGCATTTATAGACACCTTTCTTTTTGCATATAATAGTTAGCTAGTCAAATAGCCTAATAATAATAATAATTGCCATGCTTTTATAAATCGTGTTTTAATGTTAAACACACATGGAACAGTCTATCCTTTGGGATTAAATGTATCTGTGGATGGCTAGCTTAGTGACTACATTACCTCCCGACCAGTTTTAAATCAAAATCAAATTAAATCAGCATCCTCTAAAACCACTCACATATTGTAGAAATGGGCCAAACAGTGCAAAATATGTGGTCCTCTAAAACCTCTCACATGTTGTAGAAATGGGCCAAACAGTGCAAAAATATGTTAAACTGGAATAAATAATGCTAATTATGCTAATTAAGCAAATTGCTCAACAGCTGGGAGGAGGGACTAGGTGGAGGGACGTCCAGGGGAAGACCCAGGACTAGGTGGAGGGACGTCCAGCTGGGAGGAGGCCTCGGGGGAAGGCCCCCAGACCCAGGACTAGGTGGAGGGACTAGGTGGAGGGGCGTCCAGCTGGGAGGAGGCCTCGGGAAGACCCAGGACTAGGTGGAGGGACGTCCAGCTGGGAGGGTGGAGGCCCAGCTGGGGAAGACCCAGGACTAGGTGGAGGGACGTCCAGCTGGGAGGAGGCCTCGGGGAAGACCCAGGACTAGGTGGAGGGACGTCCAGCTGGGAGGAGGCCTCGGGGAAGACCCAGGACTAGGTGGAGGGACGTCCAGCTGGGAGGAGGCCTCGGGAAGAAGACCCAGGACTAGGTGGAGGGACGTCCAGCTGGGAGGAGGCCTCGGGAAGACCCAGGACTAGGTGGAGGGATGTCCCCAGCTGGGAGGAGGCCTCGGGGAAGACCCAGGACTAGGTGGAGGGACGTCCAGCTGGGAGGAGGCCTCGGGGAAGACCCAGGACTAGGTGGAGGGACGGCCAGCTGGGAGGAGGCCTCGGGGAAGGCCAAGGACTAGGTGGAGGGACGGCCAGCTGGGAGGAGGCCTCGGGGAAGACCCAGGACTAGGTGGAGGGACGTCCAGCTGGGAGGAGGCCTCGGGGAAGACCCAGGACTAGGTGGAGGGACGTCCAGCTGGGAGGAGGCCTCGGGAAGACCCAGGACTAGGTGGAGGGACGTCCAGCTGGGAGGAGGGGAGGAGGCCTCGGGAAGACCCAGGACTAGGTGGAGAGATTATATCTCCAACCTGGCCTGGGAACGCCTCTGGACCCCCCAGTCTGAGCTGGTTGATGTGGCTCGGGGAAGGGAAGTTTGGGGTCCCCTACTGGAGCTGCTGCCCCCGAGACCTGATACCGGATAAGCGGATGAAGATGGATGGCTCAACATATACAAATTAGCATCCAGCAGTTGATGTATACTGGGGACCCATACTTCACATTTCTGCATAAAACTTTGGTGTACTCAACATTTTCGGGTCCACCTAGTTAGACTATCAGGCTCCAGCTGACTTACTAAATGTTCTTTTATCAGTGCACCAGGAGTATTTCTTGTAATTCCACGTAGATAAAACTTATGTGTGTAATTTAATAGTGAAGTTTACCAGCACTGAGCTTTAGATTGGCGTAAAACTCAGATTAGGTTCTTTTTAGCTGCACAAAATGTACATTTGGTAGTCAATCGGGTTTCTATGTTAAAGAACTTTTAAAGCGCTCATCTTCAGGTGGCTCTCAGCTCCAAGCTCAGGGCAGGATGGGATTTGTAGTTTTGTCTTTATTTTTACCTGAAAGGCAGTCTGGTTGTTGTAGTTTTTGATGTCCTTATTTGCTCCTCTGAACAGCAGCACTCTGGCACAGCTGTCCTGCAAAACCAGCGGCAATTATTTAATTAATTCCAAAATACAATCGCAGATAAAGAAACACTTGAATGCGCGAGTGGTTTTGTGTTACCTGGTTGTAGAGAGCACAAAGGTGCAGTGCGGTGTTTCCTGATGCATTCTGGGAACTCATGTCAGCGCCATAGAACAGCAGGTGCTCTAAGTGCTGCACGTTACCATAGCGACATGCCTGAACTCACACACACATGCGCCCACACACACACAAAAATCATAATTGTATAGGGAAAGTATTTTAACTGATTGGGTGTGTGTGTGTTTGTGTGCGTGTATGTGCATGTGTGTGCATGTGTGCGTGTGATATGTGAGTGGTGTGTGTGTGTGTGCGCGTGTGTGTGTGTGTGTGTGTGTGTGTGTGTGCATGTGTGTGTGTGTGTGTGCATGTGTGTGCATGTGTGCGTGTGATATGTGAGTGGTGTGTGTGTGTTTGTGTGCGTGTATGTGCATGTGTGTGCATGTGTGCGTGTGATATGTGAGTGGTGTGTGTGTGTGTGCGTGTGTGTGTGTGTGCATGTGTGTGTGTATGTGCATGTGTGTGCGTATGTATGTGCATGTGTGTGCGTGTGTATGTGTGTGTGTGTGTGTGCGTGTATGTGCATGTGTGCGTGTGTGTGTGATGTGTGAGTGGTGTGTGTGAGTGGTGTGTGTGTGTGTGTGTGTGCATGTGTGTGTGTGTGCGTGCGTGCGTGTGCGTGCGTGTGTGTACGTGCGCGTGTGTGTCACCTGGTGGATTTCCTGCCACCCGTTCTCATCAGCCATCCCTGCAACCATGACAACAAGAATTCTTTCAGCGGTGAAGTGTTTTTCACACAAAAGAGAAATAAAATCAACAAATAATAAAAGTACACAATTACACACACACACACAAACACACACACACACACACACACACACACACACACACAGCCTCCGTACCGATGGTGGCGTGGTCCTGCAGCAGCAGCTCGCAGCAGTAGGGGGCGCCGCCCACCATGGCGGAGTGATAGAGGGGAGTCAGACCTCTGCTGTCCTTATAGTCTGGAGACGCTCCGAGGTCCAGCATAGTCTAGGAACCACACAGGACAGGATGGGACAGGATAGGACAGGATGGGACAGGACAGCATAGGACAGCATGGGACAGGACGGCATTCAGTGCAGTGTCATTTGGCCTTAGTCCACCCCAGAAGACAACACAAGGTCAAAGGTTGACCGTTAGTTTTTCTGGGTCTAGCTTTTATTTTTGTCACTTTCTTCCAAATCTTTTTTTTCGGCACTTTTTTTGACATTTGTTATTATTTTTGCCGACGTTTTTGAAACTTCTTCTGTCATTTTTGTCAAGTCTTTTTACCCTTTTTTTTGTTTTTAAATGCCATGACATTAAATAAAACACCCGTATTCAGTAACAGTAGTAAACTGATCATTTAGACAGTTTTCTTTTACATTTTTGTTTGAAGGAAACGCAATTTTGTGATATAGAAACGGTTTGAAAATGGGTCAAATTTGACCCGAGGACACCAGGAGGCTTAAAGGAAATCTGGATCATGCAACATGCCGGTCTGCTCGGGTCTTCCAGGGAACGACTGTAAAGATTTCCAAAGACTATGTTGAGGGCGTGTCCTCTCTAACTGGGACGTTTTGGGACTGAAGTACACACGGAGCTACTCTGGTAAGAGATGGTGAGGTGTAACCATGGAGATAATGAGGTGTAACCATGTATATTTGTTTTTCTGTCTTTCTTTTTGTCTTTCTGTCTTATGAGGAAGTATAATAATAATGTAAGATAATGAGATGTAACCATGGAGATAATGAGGTGTAACCATGGAGATAATGAGGTGTAACCATGGAGACAATGAGGTGTAACCATGTACAGTGCCTCGCAAAAGTATTCGGCCCCCTTGAACTTTTCAACCTTTTGACACATTTCAGGCTTCAAACATAAAGATATAAAAATTTTATTTTTTGTGAAGAATCACCAACAAGTGGGACACAATTGTGAAGTGGAACGAAATCTATTGGATATTTTAAACTTTTTTAGCAAATAAAAAACTGAAAAGTGGTGCGTGCAAAATTATTCAGCCTCTTTACTTTCAGTGCAGCAAACTCACTCCAGAAGTTCAGCGAGGATCTCTGAATGATCCAATGTTGTCCTAAATGACTGATGGTGATAAATAGAATCCACCTGTGTGTGATCAAGTCTCTGTATTAATGCACCTGCTCTGTGATAGTCTCAGGGTTCTGTTGAAAGCGCAGAGAGCATCATGAAGACCAAGGAACACACCAGGCAGGTCCGTAATACTGTTGTGGAGAAGTTTAAAGCCGGATTTGGATACAAAAAGATTTCCCAAGCTTTAAACATCCCAAGGAGCACTGTGCAAGCGATCATTTTGAAATGGAAGGAGTATCAGACCACTGCAAATCTACCAAGACCTGGCCGTCCCTCTAAACTTTCAGCTCAGACAAGGAGAAGACTGATCAGAGATGCAGCCAAGAGGCCCATGATCACTCTGGATGAACTGCAGAGAACTACAGCTGAGGTGGGAGAGTCTGTCCATAGGACAACAATCAGTCGTACACTGCACAAATCTGGCCTTTATGGAAGAGTGGCAAGAAGAAAGCCATTTCTCAAAGATATCCATAAAAAGTCTCGTCTAAAGTTTGCCACAAGCCACGTGGGAGACACACCAAACATGTGGAAGAAGGTGCTCTGGTCAGATGAAACCAAAATCAAACTTTTTGGCCACAATGCAAAACGATATGTTTGGCGTAAAAGCAACACAGCTCATCACCCTCAACACACCATCCCCACTGTCAAACATGGTGGTGGCAGCATCATGGTTTGGGCCTGCTTTTCTTCAGCAGGGACAGGGAAGATGGTTAAAATTGAGGGGAAGATGGATGCAGCCAAATACAGGACCATTCTGGATGAAAACCTGTTGGAGTCTGCAAAAGACCTGAAACTGGGACGGAGATTTATCTTCCAACAAGACAATGATCCCAAACATACAGCAAAATCTACAAAGGAATGGTTCACAAATAAAGGTATCCAGGTGTTAGAATGGCCGAGTCAAAGTCCAGACCTGAATCCAATCGAGAATCTGTGGAAAGAGCTGAAAACTGCTGTTCACAAACGCTCTCCATCCAACCTCACTGAGCTCGAGCTGTTTTGCAAGGAAGAATGGGCAAGAATGTCAGTCTCTCGATGTGCAAAACTGATAGAGACATACCCCAAGCGACTTGCAGCTGTAATCGCAGCAAAAGGTGGCTCTACAAAGTATTAACGCAAGGGGGCCCAATCATTTTGCACGCACCACTTTTCAGTTTTTTATGGCCAGATTTGTGCAGTGTACGACTGATTGTTGTCCTATGGACAGACTCTCCCACCTCAGCTGTAGTTCTCTGCAGTTCATCCAGAGTGATCATGGGCCTCTTGGCTGCATCTCTGATCAGTCTTCTCCTTGTCT
This sequence comes from Etheostoma perlongum, assembly GCA_026937815.1. NCBI lineage: Eukaryota > Metazoa > Chordata > Actinopteri > Perciformes > Percidae > Etheostoma > Etheostoma perlongum. Next base: position 7,278,355 of record CM049393.1, on the reverse strand, counting down.
GAGCTGAAGGTTTAGAGGGACGGCCAGGTCTTGGTAGATTTGCAGTGGTCTGATACTCCTTCCATTTCAAAATGATCGCTTGCACAGTGCTCCTTGGGATGTTTAAAGCTTGGGAAATCTTTTTGTATCCAAATCCGGCTTTAAACTTCTCCACAACAGTATTACGGACCTGCCTGGTGTGTTCCTTGGTCTTCATGATGCTCTCTGCGCTTTCAACAGAACCCTGAGACTATCACAGAGCAGGTGCATTTATACAGAGACTTGATCACACACAGGTGGATTCTATTTATCACCATCAGTCATTTAGGACAACATTGGATCATTCAGAGATCCTCGCTGAACTTCTGGAGTGAGTTTGCTGCACTGAAAGTAAAGAGGCCCAATAATTTAGCACGCACCACTTTTCAGTTTTTTATTTGCTAAAAAAGTTTAAAACATCCAATAGATTTCGTTCCACTTCACAATTGTGTCCCACTTGTTGGTGATTCTTCACAAAAAATAACAATGTTATATCTTTATGTTTGAAGCCTGAAATGTGTCAAAAGGTTGAAAAGTTCAAGGGGGCCGAATACATTTGCAAGGCACTGTAGATTTGTTTTTCTGTCTTTCTTTTTGTCTTTCTGTCTTATGAAGAAGTATAATAATTATGTAAGATAATGAGATGTAACCATGGAGATAATGAGGTGTAACCATGTATATTTGTCTTTCTGTCTTTTTTTCTGTCTCTGTCTTTCTGTCTTATGAGGAAGTATAATAATAATGTAAGATAATAAGGTGTAACCATGGAGATAATGAGGTGTAACCATGGAGACAATGAGGTGTAACCATGTATATTTGTCTTTCTGTCTGTCTGTCTGTCTTTCTGTCGTTCTGTCTTATGAGGAAGTATAATAATAATGTAAGATAATGAGGTGTAACCATGGAGATAATGAGGTGTAACCATGGAGACAATGAGGTGTAACCATGTATATTTGTCCTTCTGTCGTTCTTTCTGTCTCTGTCTTTCTTTTTGTCTTTCTGTCTGTCTGTCTCTGTCTTTCTGTCGTTCTTTCTGTCTTATGAGGAAGTATAATAATAATGTAAGATAATGAGGTGTAACCATGGAGATAATGGGGTGTAACCATAGAGATAATGAGGTGTAACCATGTATCAGCTGATTTAAATATCTCACGTTACTGTATTGTGTCAACAGTTAACTTCATTTAATATCAGATGAGAGTTTTATTTTTGCGGGGTGCACTTGTTCCTTGTCGCCCAGGACGATTTTGATTGGTTTAAAGAAATACAACCATTTTCCCCCAGATGCTTGCGTTGGCCCTGACAGTAGAACTAGTCAACACAAAGGTTGGTAGGTTGTAGTTTTCTTACAGTGAGAGAAGCGCTGTTCCTGCAGAGCACGGCCCGGTGCAGCGCGGTGATCCCGTCTCTGGTCCTGAAGTCCAGGTGGGCGCCTCCGCTGCGAAGGACTTTAATCAAGTCCGAGCTCTCCTCCAGCTGGACCGCCAGAGTCAGGGGACACTCTGAGACACAAACACAACAAACAAGTTGGTATTCTTGCACAGTAAAGCCCGACCGCTGATGTCGATACGAATAATTGGTTATTAAAAAATCCAATATGCCGATATATATTTTTAAAAATCCAGAAACACGTTACAAAACATGAACAGATGTCCCAGTAGGTATTTGTAGTTATTTATGAGTTCTCACTAAAATAATATGACAATAATTAGTTTTATTGTCACAACAGAACATCAAAATATATTAAAGTTCTGATAAATAAAATGTAGAAAAATACAAACTTAAGATATGAAACTTAAAGTCCTTTAAACAAAAACACATTAACAAAAAAAAAAATCAGTGTTGCCAACAGGGACGTTGTAGAGCGTCCTCTGGTGGACAGACTATGCAACGCCATCACTAACAGGGACGTTGTAGAGCGTCCTCTGGTGGACAGACTATGCAACGCCATCACTAACAGGGACGTTGTAGAGCGTCCTCTGGTGGACAGACTATGCAACGCCATCACCAACAGGGACGTTGTAGAGCGTCCTCTGGTGGACAGACTATGCAACGCCATCACTAACAGGGACGTTGTAGAGCGTCCTCTGGTGGACAGACTATGCAACGCCATCACCAACAGGGACGTTGTAGAGTGTCCTTTGGTGGACAGACTATGCAACGCCATCACCAACAGGGACGTTGTAGAGTGTCCTTTGGTGGACAGACTATGCAACACCATCACTAACAGGGACGTTGTAGAGCGTCCTCTGGTGGACAGACTATGCAACACCATCACTAACAGGGACGTTGTAGAGCGTCCTCTGGTGGACAGACTATGCAACACCATCACTAACAGGGACGTTGTAGAGTGTCCTTTGGTGGACAGACTATGCAACACCATCACTAACAGGGACGTTGTAGAGCGTCCTCTGGTGGACAGACTATGCAACACCATCACTAACAGGGACGTTGTAGAGCGTCCTCTGGTGGACAGACTATGCAACACCATAACTCACAACATGGTTGACCATCCGTTTTTATTTAATTTTTTAAATATTCATTTATCAGAATCATTTATTTGACATTATAAATGATTCAGATGAATGAATATTTATATATATATATATCCTTTTATAACAAATATATATACGTAAAAATGTCTAATATCGGCCCGCCGATATATCGGTCAGGCTCTATTCCGAAATAAGAGCACATTACTGGAAAATAAATACATGGGACTTAGGAATAGGGCTTCAACTAACGATAATTATCATTGACAATTAATCTGTGGATTATTTCCTGGATGAATGGATGAGTTGTTTGGTCTCTAAAATGTCAGAAAATGGTGAAAAATGTGGATCAGTGTTCCTAAAAAGCCCCAACACGATGTCCTCAAATGTCTCGTTTTGTCCACAACTCAAAGATATTCAGTCTCCTGTCACAGAGGAGAGAAGACACTAGAACAATGTCCATGTTTAATAAACTGGAATCAACTTCATAGATAATCAACAATAGATATCGAAAGTAGCACCGATGCTAACGGCTCAGAAACCTCAGTCAGGATGTTTTGAAGTTGCTGTAAAGTGTTTTGCTCGCGGTTTCCTCTTGCTGCTTGTCTTTGTGCTAAGCTAGGCTACGGACGCGATGGACATACTGTAGCTGGGTACACTGTCAAAAAAAAAAGTACCAACCAGGACCTTTAAGGAACAAGAGCTTGTCCCTGGGGTGGTACCCTCAAAGGGACATTGTTGTACCTTGAATAAGAGGATCACATTTGGAAATTAGCTGTTTGCAGGGCTGTAGTACTCGAGTCCGGTCTTGGACTCGAGTCCGGACTCGAGACCATTCTTCTATGGTCTCGGACTTGTCTCGGTCTCGCTAGTATTTGGACTCGGACTTGTCTCGGTCTCGGCCACTGGTCTTGCCCAATATGGCTTCTGGTCTGGACCGAGTCCAGGTGTCTTTATTATGTTGATAATAATATTGGAGGGAAAGGGAAACCCAAAATGATTGTCTTGATACTGTCATGCATAAGACCTTTATTCTGTCCTGGACTCTGTCTTGACTCAGACTCGAACCTCTTTGGACTCTGTCTTGACTTGGACTCGACTAGTCCTGGTCTTGGACTTGTCTTGGACTCGACTAAGGTGGTCTTGACTACAGCCCTGTCTGTTTGTACCATCTAAGGGACAATATTAAACTTTTGAGGATCAATAATGTACCTTAAAGGTACAAATATGTACCTTACACCTCAGAAAGTACACACTGTACAACGGAAGGTGCAGAAATGTACCTTCAAGATACATATTTGTACTTTTAAGGGAACATTTGCTAAGTTTGTACCTTAGGGAACAAAAAGGGACCTGTATTGTACCTCTCATTTTGACAGTGTAAGACGGAGCGCCAGACTTGTGTAATCCTAATAGCATTAGCCGAGTGCTGTGTGAACGTTCAGATGATACCGCATTCGTCCTCACCCCCGGTGTCGGAGTCGTGGAAGTTTGGGTCCAAGCCCTTTTCCAACCATTTGGAAACCTTCTCCACATTCTTCTGATGAACATGTTCCATAAACCGCTTCAGGTTGGCCTGAAAAACATGAATCAAAGTGATGTAGTTGTATGAAAAAAGACACAAAGGCACAAATTGTCCTCCATAAATCTGTTAAATGGAGAAGTCGGTGCACACAGACTGGCTAGTGTTTTCATTATGATAGTGGGAGTACAGACACATAATGACTAGAAATACTTAAAACACAACATTTGTGTCTGTAGCTAGTGTGTGTGTGTGTGTGTGTGTGTGTGTGTGTGTGTGTGTGTGTGTTTGTGTGCGTGTGTGTGTTCGTGTGTGTTTGTGTGTGTGTGTGCGTGTGTGTTGTGTGTTCGTGTGCGTGCATGTGTGTGTGTTCGTGTGTGTTTGTGTGTGTGTGTGTGTTCGTGTGCGTGAGTGTGTGTGTGTGCGTGTGTTTGTGTGTGTGTGTGTTCGTGTGTGTGTTGTGTGTGTTCGTGTGCGTGTGTGTTTGTGTGTTCGTGCGTGTGTGTGTGCGTGTGTGTGTGTTCGTGTGCGTGTGTGTGTGTGTGTGTGTGTGTGTGTGTGTGTGCGTTCGTGTGTTCGTGTGTGTGTTTGTGTGTGTGTGTGTTCATGTGTGTTTGTGTGCGTGTGTGTGTGTGTGTGTGTGTGTGCGTGTGTGTTTGTGTGTGTGTTCGTGTGTGTGTTTGTGTGTGTGTGTTCATGTGCGTGTGCGTGTTTGTGTGTTGTGTGTGTGTTCGTGTGTGTGTTCATGTGTGTGTGTGTGTTTGTGTGTGTTTGTGTGTGTGTGTTCATGTGTGTGTGTTTGTGTGCGTGTTTGTGTGTGTGTTCGTGTGCGTGTTTGTGTGTGTGTTTGTGTGCGTGTGTGTGTTTGTGTGTGTTCATGTGTGTGTGTATGTGTGTGTGTGTGTGTTTGTGTGTGTACCTTGGTGTGCAGCTTGGCCAGCTGTTTATCGTCCACGTAGCTCTGCGTGTAAACTCTCCTTTTATAACGAAACTGTAAAATAAGTGAAAAGTTTGTTTTACACAAAGATGCAACACCCCCCCCGCCCCTCAGTGCACATGGGGGGGGGGGGGCGCACACACACACACACACACACACACACACACACACACACACACACACACACACATATATTGGCTCAGGTTGTACTGATTCAAGGCACATGAAGCATTTGAGGATACTCATTACATTACATGTGATTTAGCTGATTTAGCAATGTACAACTGCTACATATGTCAGAGGGCACACGCCTCTGGAGCAACTAGGGGTTAAGTGCCTTGCTCAGGGACACGTCGGTAGATGTATCGCGGTGGGAATTGAACCCAGATCTCCCACGCCAAAGGAATGTGTCATATCCACTGCCTGCGCCATCACTACCCAATATGACAATATCACTATATTATTAATAGGGCTGCACAATTAATCAAATTTTAATCACGATTTTGACTTCCCACGATCAAATTTGCGTGATCGAGCGATTTAATGCGTAATTTCATAGAACGCTCCGGGGTTTTTTTTGCATAGCGCATCTACCGCTCCGTAAACCCCCGTCTGATCATGTGCCAGTCAGTTGTTCCCTGCATCGCGCAGCTTAGTTTCTAGATGGAGACAGTCACAGAGGACAGAGGGACGGGAGGACAACTCAGCAGACAGCAGTCGGTTATATGTCGGTCTCAAGGTTTACCAGTTTACCTAAACGCAACATTTTGGTCCCGTCTGTTGTTTTTCAGACAACAGCAGTGACCAGTGCTAGTCAGTGCTAGTTAGCATCTGTTAGCTCCTCTAGGACGCACCGGTGCTAATGTCCTCGCATCCGCTGTTTATATGGATATGGTTTAATTTTGCATCACATGACCCATTTCTTCTGTAAAGCCGTGCCTGTGTTGGATCTCTCTACTCTCTCTCCTCTTACTCTAAACCTCATTTATAGGAAATTATACCTAATGTTTGAGTTAGAAAAGCAGAAATTAGGAATTATTGAGACTAAAATTAAAGGAATGGATGTTGATGATAATCACAGACTGGAATATGTCAACTTTTACTCAATACTATTTCAAAAACACTTCCATTTGTTTTACAATGCTATAAAATTGAATAAGACGCCCCAAAATTAATGAAAGTAGAGATTTGTACTTGGCAAAGAGCGTTGGGTGGAATCAATCATGTTATTTTGGGGGATTAAAAAGAAGATTGATATAGGACAACATGAGGACAACATGGGGACAACATGAGGACAACATGAGGACAACATGAGGATAACATGAGGGCAACATGAGGACAACATGAGGACAACATGAGGACAACATGAGGACAACATGAGGACAACATGAAGACAACATGAGGACAACATGAAGACAACATGAAGACAACATGAGGGCAACATGGGGACAACATGAGGACAACATGAAGAGGACAACATGAAGGACAACATCAGACAACATGAGGACAACATGAGGACAACATGAGGACAACATGAAGACAACATGAGGGCAACATGGGGACAACATGAGGACAACATGAAGACAACATCAGGACAACATGAAGACAACATGAAGACAACATCAGGACAACATGAGGACAACATGAAGACAACATCAGGACAACATGAAGACAACATGAGGACAACATGAGGACAACATGAGGGCAACATGGGGACAACATGAAGGCAACATGAGGGCAACATGAGGACAACATGAGGACAACATGAAGACAACATGAAGACAACATGAGGACAACATGAGGACAACATGAGGACAACATCAGGACAACATGAAGACAACATGAAGACAACATCAGGACAACATGAGGACAACATGAAGACAACATGAGGACAACATGAGGACAACATGAGGACAACATGAGGGACATGTACCTCCAGGTAAGGGATGGGGGTGATGGGGGGGAGGGGATACTCCTTCAGCAGCCGCTCCTCGTCCAGAAACTTTCCGGCTCGGCCGTTGAACGCCGGCTGGAAGAGACCATAGTTCAAAACATCCGACAGAGACTGAGTCAACGTCACCAGAACCCTCTGCTTACTGGTCCAGACGGGTAACTCTGGGTCCAACCGCAAACACTTCTGGGAAAGCCAGGGACAGAGACACAGACAGACAGAGACAGAGACAGACAGACAGACAGACAGACAGGTTTGTCGTGCGGA
>CM049393.1:7256168-7266168 GCA_026937815.1 Etheostoma perlongum | reverse complement strand
AGAGGCAGGCTTGCTTAGGATTTTCATTTTGAAATATTAAGTATTTTTATTTTAAAATATAAGATTGTCTGGAATATGTTGTTGAGTTTGCCATAATTTAATTTTTTTTGATAATGGCCAGAGCTGTATTTGTCAGGTAAGACTGCAACGTATGCAGGAGTAAATTATAATTATGATCATTATTATTATTTTAATTATGGAGCATAGTGCAAAAGGTGTATTAATAGTACTATATTACAAATGAACAGTATGATATGAACAGCTCTGAAATAGAGAATGATGAATAAGTAAAAAGTAAAGTGCTATTTTGTTGCAGGTCCAAACCAGACAGTGATGCAGGGAACTTTATCAGGATGGAGTATCCTGATCCGGGGTAATATGCAGGGAACTTTATCAGGATGGAGTATCCTGATCCGGGGTAATACGCAGGGAACTTTATCAGGATGGAGTATCCTGATCCGGGGTAATATGCAGGGAACTTTACCAGGATGGAGTATCCTGATCCGGGGATAACATGCAGGGAACTTTATCAGGATGGAGTATCCTGATCCGGGGTAATATGCAGGGAACTTTACCAGGATGGAGTATCCTGATCCGGGATAACATGCAGGGAACTTTACCAGGATGGAGTGTCCTGATCCGGGATAATACGCAGGGAACTTTATTAGGATGGAGTGTCCTGATCCGGGATAATACGCAGGGAACTTTATCAGGATGGAGTGTCCTGATCCGGGATAATATGCAGGGAACTTTACCAGGATGGAGTGTCCTGATCCGGGGATAATATGCAGGGAACTTTATCAGGATGGAGTATCCTGATCCGGGATAATATGCAGGGAACTTTACCAGGATGGAGTGTCCTGATCCGGGGTAATATGCAGGGAACTTTATCAGGATGGAGTGTCCTGATCCGGGATAATACGCAGGGAACTTTACCAGGATGGAGTGTCCTGATCCGGGATAACATGCAGGGAACTTTACCAAGATGGAGTGTCCTGATCCGGGATAACATGCAGGGAACTTTATCAGGATGGAGTATCCTGATCCGGGATAACATGCAGGGAACTTTACCAGGATGGAGTGTCCTGATCCGGGATAACATGCAGGGAACTTTATCAGGATGGAGTATCCTGATCCGGGATAACATGCAGGGAACTTTATCAGGATGGAGTGTCCTGATCCGGGGTAACATGCAGGGAACTTTATCAGGATGGAGTATCCTGATCCGGGATAACATGCAGGGAACTTTATCAGGATGGAGTATCCTGATCCGGGATAATACGCAGGGAACTTTACCAGGATGGAGTGTCCTGATCCGGGGTAATATGCAGGGAACTTTATCAGGATGGAGTATCCTGATCCGGGATAATATGCAGGGAACTTTATCAGGATGGAGTATCCTGATCCGGGGTAATATGCAGGGAACTTTATCAGGATGGAGTGTCCTGATCCGGGGTAATATGCAGGGAACTTTATCAGGATGGAGTATCCTGATCCGGGGTAATATGCAGGGAACTTTATCAGGATGGAGTGTCCTGATCCGGGATAACATGCAGGGAACTTTATCAGGATGGAGTGTCCTGATCCGGGATAATACCCAGGGAACTTTATCAGGATGGAGTATCCTGATCCGGGATAACATGCAGGGAACTTTATCAGGATGGAGTATCCTGATCCGGGGTAATATGCAGGGAACTTTATCAGGATGGAGTATCCTGATCCGGGGATAATATGCAGGGAACTTTATCAGGATGGAGTATCCTGATCCGGGGTAATATGCAGGGAACTTTACCAGGATGGAGTGTCCTGATCCGGGATAATATGCAGGGAACTTTATCAGGATGGAGTATCCTGATCCGGGGTAATATGCAGGGAACTTTATCAGGATGGAGTATCCTGATCCGGGATAATATGCAGGGAACTTTACCAGGATGGAGTATCCTGATCCGGGGATAATATGCAGGGAACTTTACAGGATGGAGTATCCTGATCCGGGATAATATGCAGGGAATTTTATCAGGATGGAGTGTCCTGATCCGGGATAATATTTTGGGTTTCACTTTCCCTCCAATATTATTATCAACATAATAAAGACACCTGGACTCGGTCCAGACCAAAAGCCATATTGAGCAAGACCAGTGGCCGAGACAAGTCCAAGTCCAAATACTAGCGTGTCCGAGACAAGTCCTAGTCCATAGAAAAACGGTCTCGAGTCCGAACTCGAGTCCAAGACCAGACTCGAGTACTACAGCCCTGTCTCAACTAGGGCTCTAGTAGCAGCCCAAAATACACAACTAACCGATGACACTGTGCAGCTCTAACTCTATGTTGGTGGAGAGGTGAGTGTTGCTTTAAAAACTAAAATTAAAAAAATCAGATATAAAGTTCAGTGTCCCGGCCGACCCAAATTATTCTGGACACCCGTTGGCCCCCTCCCGACGGCCTGGGCTGCCGCTGATGTAATTATCTAATCAGCACGTCTGACATTATCACATGTATAATTATCATCCGTATTAATCATCGTTGGTGCTAATTGACAGCTGATTATCATTCGAGCTGAGCGGCGGCGGCCAATCACAGCGGAAGATGAAGAGAGACGGAGGGAGACGGGGACAATGAGTTGGGAGTTGTCATAGAAACTGGAATAGCAGGGAATCCTGTGCTAATCTCACAGTGTCACTCTGTGTGTGTGTGTGTGTGTGTGTGTGTGTGTGTTTTATAAAAAGCCCCCTGATCTACATGCTCGCTGTTGCTATGGAAACACAGTTGAACAATTTTCACAGTTCCCGTTTAAGACTACCACCCTACCTGCTGACTCTCTCTCTCACTCTTTCACTCAGCCTGTCTCACTCTCTGTCTCTCTCTCACTGTCTGTCTCTCTCTCTCACTGTCTGTCTGTCTCTCTCTCTTTCACTTAGCCTCTCTCACACTCTCTCTCTCTGTCTCTCTCACTGTCTGTCTCTCTCTCTCTTTCACTTAGCCTGTCTCACTCTCTCTCTCTCTCACTGTCTCTCTCTCTCACTTAGTCTGTCTCACTCTCTCTCTCTCACTTAGCCTGTCTCACTGTCTCTCTCTCTCACTGTCTGTCTCTCTCTTTCACTTAGCCTTTCTCCTGTCTGTCTCTCTCTCTCACTTAGCTTGTCTCACTCTCTCTCTCACTGTCTGTCTCTCTCTCTCACTCTCTCACTGTCTGTCTCTCTCTTTCACTTAGCCTGTCTCACTCTCTCTCAGCCTGTCTCACTGTCTCTCTCTCTCACTCCTCTCACTCTCTCTCACACTCTCTCTCAGCCTGTCTCACTCTCTCTCACTTTGTCTCTCTCTCTTTCTCTCACTCACTCACTGTCTCTGTCACACACTCTCATCTTAGTCATTAATAAAACATCTGTTTCATCTAAAAAGAAACATTTCTCAGTTTGTTCATCTTACTTCAATGTTATCGCTGCAGAACGGGACAAACTGACCAACACATATATAATATATATAATATATAACACATATATAATATAATATAATATATATAATATATAACATATAATAACAGATCCATACTTGGCGTCTGTGTATCGATACAGTATTGCCACGGAAAATATTGCAATACTACGTTGTATTGATTTTCCCCCCCCACCCTTACTGCGACATATTGCAAAAGATTGCGACTTTTTGTATTAGTTGAAAAAAAACGTCGGTAAAAACCGCCCTCGTAAAATGTTTAAAATGTCGCCTTCAATGTAGAAGAAAGTTGGAACTTATTTCCTTTCATTTGTTTTTAATTCAACAAGGAGTTTGTTGTTAATTTTAGCAAAATACTGAAAGCAGCCGAAATGTTAATATCGGTTTATTTATCGCAAGTATTATCGTTATCGCAATATTCAACAACGTTATCGCTGTAATGAACTTCCTCGCGTTGGCCTGCGGAGGAATCCTCATTTATCACTTATACTCTTTATTGATCCCCTATACACTGTTGTTAATACACACTACACACACACACAGGCCTGAAACACACACACACACACAGGCCTGAAACACACACAGGCCTGAAACACACACACACAGGCCTGAAACACACACAGGCCTGAAATACACACACACACAGGCCTGAATTACACACACACACACAGGGATGAAATACACACACACACAGGCCTGAATTACACACACACAGGCCTGAAATACACACACACACAGGCCTGAAATACACACACACACACACACACACACACACAGGCCTGAAACACACACACAGGCCTGAAATACACACACACACAGGCCTGAAATACACACACACACAGGCCTGAAATACACACACACACACACACACACAGGCCTGAAACACACACACAGGCCTGAAATACACACACATACACACGCAGGCCTGAAATACACACACACACAGGCCTGAAATACACACACACACACACACACACACACACCATACTTTTGTCCGTACGGGGACTTGAACCTGCGACCCTCCGGTTCCCAACCTAACTACGGACTCCTACTGCCACCCCCAATATCTCAAATGTAAGAGGACGAGATTTCAAGAACAGACTCAATGTGGCCCAGGACACCTCTGTATGTGGTCTGAGGCATCGGATCTCAAGGATCTCTTATCTGGAGCCGTCCACCTGTGATCGGATCCCTCAGATCGGATATAAATACCAGGAAAAAAACTCTAAAGACTCAGGGAAAACCCTGCTTATGTAATAATACCAAACTGGATCTGAAGCCTGTGTGAATGTCCCAGTGACTCATCTCGGTCCACTTCCTGCTTCTGCAATCAACACTCCAGTTGCTGGGTTTGATTTTCAGCCTTCAATTGTTTCTACTTCGGAAAACCCTTCAGATGCACCAGTCAGAGGCTCGGGTCACCTTCCTGTCATTTAAAACTCTGAAACTAAACCTATTCTGTTCTGAGAGACGGAGAAACACTGAACAACGTCCTAAAAAACCATCACGACTAAGCGGTGAGGTTTGAGCAAAAAGTGATCTCTGTGATCTCTGTGTGTTTCAGCTCCAGTAGAAGAACTAATCTCTGGTTACTAACACGCCTAAAACCAGGTCGTAGTCACAACCAGGTCGTAGCCACGACCACGGCGTAGCCACGACCACGGCGTACACGCCCACGTCGTAGCCACGTCCACGTCGTAGCCACACGCATGTCGTAGCCACGCCCACGCCGCTGCGTTACCACGCACGCCCTAGCCACGCCCACGCCACTTCACGCGCCACGCCGTAGCCACGCCCACGCCCCTAGCCACGCCGCAGCCACGCCCACGCCGCAGCCACGCCCACGCCCCTAGCCACGCCGCAGCCACGCCCACGGCGTAGCCACGACCACGGCGTAGCCACGTCCACGTCGTAGCCACGTCCACGTCGTAGCCACGTCACGTCGTAGCCACGTCCACGTCCTAGCCACGTCGCAGCCACGTCCACGTCGCAGCCACGTCCACGTCCTAGCCACGTCGCAGCCACGTCCACGTCCTAGCCACGTCCACGTCGCAGCCACGTCGCAACCACGACCACGTCCTAGCCACGTCCACGTCGCAGCCACGTCCACGTTGCAGCCACGCCCACCCCTAGCGTCTAGCCACGCCGCAGCGCACCACGACCACGCCCTAGCCACGACCACCATGCCGCAGCGCCACGCCACGTCGCAGCCACGACCACGTCCTAGCCACGCCACGTCGCAGCCACGACCACGCCTAGCCACGACCACGTCGCATAGCCACGACCACGTCCTAGCCACTACGCCGCAGCCACGACCACGTCCTAGCCACGACCACGTCTCAGTCACGACCACGTCCTAGCCACGTTGCAGTCACTACCACGTCGTGAACACACTCTAGCTTTCAATACCTTAGACATACTTTATGTAGGATATGTTTAGGTCACGTGTTAGATTACATATAGATTTAATAATTTATTTAAATTTATACTGTTTATTGATCCCCAGTGGGGGAATTCTGTTTGTTGGTAATCACTACACACAGGCCTGAAATACACACACACACGCTCAGGACCTATACATGCACTAATGGAGATATGTCAGAGTGGGGGGGCTGTTAGCTGGACCAGCACCCTGAGCGTTTGGGGGGGGGGCGTTGCCTTGCTTAAGGGCACCTGGCAGTGCCCAGGAGGTGAAGTGGCGTCTCCCAGCTACCGATCCACACTCCGTACATTGGTCCAAACAGGGAGTTGAACTGACCACCCTCCAGTTCCCAACCCCCTACGGACTGAGCTACTGCCCCCCTTAGCCCAAACATCCCTCCCACAGTTCACTCCCAACTCATGACCAAAACACCAAAACACAATGTAAAGCCCCTTTGCATCCACAGTGTTGAACCTGATTCTACCGAGGCACCGCTGAGAGCATCCTCTCCAGCTGTGTTGCTCTGTGGGGGGGGGGAGCTGCTCTGGATACAACAGGAGAAGCCCTGCAGCGCATAGTGAACACAGCTGGAAGGATTATTGGTGCTTCACTCCCCCTCCCAGAAGGACACTTACACCTCCCACCTCACCCAGCAAGGCGACCACTACTGTGAGTGATGCAAGTCACCCCCACTCACAACTTGTTTGACCAACGGCCCTCTGGGAAGAGGTCCAGAAGCCTGCGCTCCCGCACCACCAGACTCACCAACAGCTTCATGCACCAGGCTGTTAGGATGCTGAACTCTCCCCCCTCTCTCCCCCCTCCACCCTCAGCTACATAACATCCTGGACCTGAACCTTCTCCCCCCTCCACCCTCAGCTACATAACATCCTGGACTTTGGACCCACAATGGCTGCCTTGCACTACTCCACTTGGACACTTTGCAACTTGTTGTTGTTGTCCTGTTGTCCTGGAAACACTTCTGCTGCTCCTACATTACCTGCACCACTATGCCACTTGCATACTCGGGTCAAACAGAACTACCTCAGACATTTATTGGCCTGACTTTTGCATTATATATATATATTACATTGACTGTCTACTGTATGCACAATTGCACATTTTCAACTCAAATGTTGCTGCTCTTATTTTCCTCATTGTATGTGCCTTCTTATTTTTACTTTTTATATTGTTTACTTGAATGTTATATTGTTTACTTGAATGTTATGTATGTCTTGTCTCCACCGCGGGACAGAGGGAAACGTAATTTCGATCTCCTTGTATGTCTTGACATGTGAAGAAATTGACAATAAAGCAGACTTAGACTTCAAGTGAGACATCATTAGATCTGAAGAGCTCCTCTGGCGTCCTGCTGTAGATGTGAACGGCTCCTTCAGTGATACTCAGTGGGAGCAGCAGCAGCTTCGGTTGTTTTTCCTCCATTGTTCTCTGCAGAGAGCTCAGTTATGCAACGCGTCCTCAGGTTTCCTTCGCCGTGGATCCCATCCCGGATGTTCAGGATCTTGGCTCCACATCTATTGTCTCGCAGAGAGTTGAAGTTCTCGTTGGATTGGGCGTCCGCCTGAAATAACTCGGGGTCACCGTTTGGATCATTTCCGGTTTTTGTCCTGAGCGATGCCGCCGCGGTCCGCCCACGCAGCCTGAACAACATGGCCGCCGCTGCGCTGTCCTTCAACGCTGTGTCTCCTGATGGGACGCTGTCTCAGCTTAAAGTCCCTCTCCTTCATTTAAGAGGGTGTGATTCAAATATCTGATCTTAATATCGACAATAAAAACAACCAACGGTGAGATGTAACTAAGTACATTTACTCCAGTACTGTAGTTAATGATGATTACTTTATCTAAAGAACAAGTAAAGAAAAGAATTCCTTCGGGAAGAATATAAGTATCTATCCATCTATCCATCTATCCATCTATCCATCTATCTATCTATCTATCCATCCATCCATCTATCTATCCATCCATCTCTATCTATCTATCCATCTCTATCCATCTCTATCCATCTCTATCCATCCATCCATCCATCCATCCATCCATCTATCTATCTATCCATCCATCTCTATCTATCTATCCATCCATATCTATCTATCCATCCATCTCTATCCATCTATCCATCCATCTATCCATCTCTATCTATCTATCTATCCATCTATCCATCCATCTATCTATTTATCCATCTATCTATCCATTCATCCATCTATCCATCCATCTATCCATTTATCCATCTATCTATCCATCTATCCATCCATCCATCTTTCATCTTTATCCATCCATCCATCTATCCATCCATCTATCTATCTATCTATCTATCTATCTATCCATCCATGCATCCATCCATCCATCTATCTATCTATCTATCTATCTATCCATCCATCCATCTATCCATCCATCCATCCATCCATCTATCTAAGTCCTGATGTTGAGGTACTCTTTGCTACTTCTACTCCACTACATCTCAGCGAGAAGTACTTGTTACTCTCCACTACATTCATTATGAAAATAAAATATAAATATATGAATAAAATCTGATAAATGTTCATAATCAGAGGCAGACAAGGGGAAACTCAGCTTTATCTTATTTGGTGTCATTTATGTGTGAATGATGAAAAGCGTCCTCGTGCATTATTCATAAAGACTGAGTGTTCCCTTGCAGTGTTACCAGCTGATCCCAATCACAGCCGAGCTGCTGAGCAACCACGCGATCCGGTTCAGATCAGATCCACCGACCCCAAAAGGAGAGACAAACGTCCTCAGTCTGGTGGTGGACTGGTAGCTGGAGAGGTTCACCTCCTTGAGCAAGGCACCGAACCCTCTGCTTGGGGTGCTTTTCTATACTAGTGTTACTAGTTTTCTATACTTATGCCCCTGTATTTTAACATAGGGGAGGGTAACTTTTGATGCTACTTTTGAACACTCCGTAACACTAACTTATTAACTTTAGTTTTAGGTTATTTTTTGGAATGTATGGTCAATAAACCTCATTTATAGGAAATTATACCTAATGTTTGAGTTAGAAAAGCAGAAATTAGGAATTATTGAGACTAAAATTAAAGGAATGGATGTTGATGATAATCACAGACTGGAATATGTCAACTTTTACTCAATACTATTTCAAAAACACTTCCATTTGTTTTACAATGCTATAAAATTGAATAAGACGCCCCAAAATTAATGAAAGTAGAGATTTGTACTTGGCAAAGAGCGTTGGGTGGAATCAATCATGTTATTTTGGGGAATTAAAAAGAACATTGATATAGGACAACGGGTCAATTTGACCCGAGGACGACATGAGGGTTAAAGAAATGCAATCAACCTTTGTTTCTCCTATCCCAGAATGCATCTGTCCACGGCGCTGGCAACGCGAGACTAGTCCCCACCTAACAGGCTTCTTCTTCTCAGTCATCCATTTCTAAAATGTCTGATTTTACAGGAACCATTACTCTGTTTCTTATTTAAATCTATGACCAACTGGTTCTGGATCCGACCTGGTTTAGTTCCCACCTATCCAGTAATAAAGACAAGATAAAGTGCACTCACCTATCGGCAGCAGTCCCATCAAACTTTTCCAATGGCCTTTACCGAGTTCTACTTGTCTGTCCTGGCCCGGTGATCCTCTCCACAGTGACCAACTGCTTTGACCTGGATCCTGTTTGTGGTTCTGGTCCCGCCTGATGTGCCAGGTTCCGTCTCTGCTCGGGGTTTGATTGGACTGTTGTAATCCCGTGAGTGAGTAGTAGCAGAATGAGTACTTTCAGGTGAAGTAGTCTCCGATAGATGACGTAGGATGAGCAGAATCCAGAGAAGAAGAAGTCTGTAGCTGATACGCGGTGATCCTGCAGCAGAGTGAGAGGTCTCGCAGTTTCAGACTCTACTCTGGGAGCTGCCCTGCCCATCCTGTAGAAAGGGAGGAAAAGAGGGAGGAAGAGCGAGAGGAAGACAGGGAGGAGGTGGGTGGGAGGTAAAGGAGAAGGGGAAGCCAGGATATAAGGGAGAGGGAAGGGGGCCGGGGAGAAAACCATGTCAGAAGAGGAGTGGAGGGTGTGCAGAGATATGACAGAGCGAGCTGTCTTGCAGAATTGGGTCAGACATAGATGCATTTTGTGGAGG
>CM049393.1:7236168-7246168 GCA_026937815.1 Etheostoma perlongum | reverse complement strand
CTACAAAGATTAATCCATTAGTAAATTATTAAATTAATCAGCAACTATTTAGAAAATCTTTTAATCAGTTCGAGTCATTTTTCAATGAAAACAGTAAAAATCCTGATTCCAGCGTGTTAAATGTGAATAATGTGTGTCTTTCTATATTAATCATATTATTTATTGTTGCTTATTTCTGCTTTTTTGACGCTTCTTACATTGTTTTTTTTTTTGCCTTTTTGACAATTCTTTCAACGTTTGTCACTTTTTTCAACAAAAGGCGAGAAAAACGTCAGAGATATCCACAACATTAGTTGAAAATCTATATTAAAATTAATTATTTTTGCTTATTTTGTTTTTTGATGCTTCTTACATAGTTTTTTTGTCTTTTTTTGCCACTTTTTCCAACATTTGTGTTACTTTTTCCAACATTTGTGTTACTTTTTCCAACATTTGTGTTACTTTTTCCAACATTTGTGTTACTTTTTCCAACATTTGTGTTACTTTTTCCAACATTTGTGTTTTTTTCCAACATTTGTGTTACTTTTTCCAACATTTGTGTTACTTTTTCCAACATTTGTGTTACTTTTTCCAACATTTGTGTTACTTTTTCCAACATTTGTGTTACTTTTTCCAACATTTGTGTTACTTTTTCCAACATTTGTGTTACTTTTTCCAACATTTGTGTTACTTTTTCCAACATTTGTGTTACTTTTTCCAACATTCTTTTTCCAACATTTGTGTTACTTTTTCCAACATTTGTGTTACTTTTTCCAACATTTGTGTTACTTTTTTTGTGTTACTTTTTCCAACATTTGTGTTACTTTTCCAACATTTGTGTTACTTTTTCCAACATTTGTGTTACTTTTTCCAACATTTGTGTTACTTTTTCCAACATTTGTGTTACTTTTTCCAACATTTGTGTTACTTTTTCCAACATTTGTGTTACCTTTTCCCAACATTTTTGATTACTTTTTCCAACGTTGCAGCTCCTGTCTTGCCACGTTTGAAATCCCAAGGTAAACAAATATCATTGCCAGTTTATTTAAATGAATAGTTTTACACTTTTAGACTTTGTGCTTCAAGAAGCTGCCCCACCGTCTGCTGTCTGAATCCATTCAAATACAGACCAGCTCCGCTGAGCTCATTCATTTAGAAAATAACGCTTTCAAAATGTCTCTTTCAGTCAGTCAGTCAGTCCAATAACGTAACACAGCATATATAACACAGCAGTACTCTGATTACAGTGCAACTACAACGGACTACTCTTGGTACAGAGTCTTCTGAAAACTGTACTCATCATTCTACTCTGTTTTTACAATACTGAGGAGGTTTATCTGTCATTTTCAGAGTTTTACTGTGATTACTTCATCCTGCTCAGTCTCCAGATGTGCGTTTGTTTTATGTGTCTTTGTGTCCCTTCAGTAACAGGTCCATGTACGCTCCCGTCACCAGACTCTCCTCTGAAACCCCCAGCTTCTGCATCAGATCCTCGGCCACCTTAAAAAACACACACACACACACACACACACACATAAGATTATGGATGCTTGATCACGTGTTGCCGCAAAAGACAGATTGAGAACATCTAGCAAAGTATAAAACTAATTAAAAATAATAAATAAAATTAAACGGTATATACAACCAGTAAAAAGAGTAAAAGTAAATCAACTACAGTGGGGTTCGAATGTTTGGGCCCCCCAGGTAAAAATGTGCATAAAGAATCCAAGAAAAGATGGAAAAATCTCCAAAAGGCATCAAATGACAGGTTAGACATTCGTATAATATGTCACAGAAAGTTACATTTTATTTCCATCATTTACACTTTCAAAATAAGAGAAAACAAAAAATGGCATCTGCAAAGGTTTGCAGAGTCTATACCTTGTACTGCAGTTATATCTTGTACTGCAGAGTTAATACCTTGTACTGCAGAGTTAACACCTTGTACTGCAGAGTTTATACCTTGTACTGCAGAGTCTATACCTTGTACTGCAGAGTCAATACCTTGTACTGCAGAGTTAACACCTTGTACTGCAGAGTTAATACCTTGTACTGCAGAGTTAATACCTTGTACTGCAGAGTTAATACCTTGTACTGCAGAGTTTATACCTTGTACTGCAGAGTTTATACCTTGTACTGCAGAGTTAATACCTTGTACTGCAGAGTTTATAGCTTCTACTGCAGAGTTTATACCTTGTACTGCAGAGTTAACACCTTGTACTGCAGAGTTAACACCTTGTACTGCAGAGTTAACACCTTGTACTGCAGAGTCTATACCTTGTACTGCAGAGTCTATACCTTGTACTGCAGAGTCTATACCTTGTACTGCAGAGTTTATACCTTGTACTGCAGAGTTATACACTTGTACTGCAGAGTTTATACCTTGTACTGCAGAGTTAACACCTTGTACTGCAGAGTTAACACCTTGTACTGCAGAGTTAACACCTTGTACTGCAGAGTTAACACCTTGTACTGCAGAGTCTATACCTTGTACTGCAGAGTTAACACCTTGTACTGCAGAGTAAACACCTTGTACTGCAGAGTTAACACCTTGTACTGCAGAGTTAACACCTTGTACTGCAGAGTTAATACCCAGATCGGCACTCTGCTGCACAACTGTGCGGGTAGATCACGTTTTTAAGGTCAGAAGAAAGCTAAAAAGGTCAAACCTACCTGCTGTCCGTCTTCCACCGTCTGCTCTGGACGCATCACCACCTGCACAAACAATTATATTATCTTTACTGCCACTGCCCTCTGAATTAATTTGGGTTATCGCATTTACTCGCACCTGTTTGTTTCTGTCTGGACTGCAGAAGAGTACCCTGCTCCCCGATGTGAGTCAAGTGCAGATCTGCGTCGAGCGTGCTCAGATGTGAGCGGTTTACGATTAAATTGTCATACTGAAATTAGTGAAATCCATAAAATAATAAACTTCTCATTACGAACAATAACAGAAGATGGGAAGCATTTCAAAAGCGTTGTAGGTATCTATTACAGTTTGAATGCTAACGTTAGCTCAAAACGCTGTTCAACTGACAGCTTTTGTTGTGTTTGATGCTAACTTGTAGCTAAGCTAGCAGTCATTTCAAAAGCGTTGAAGCTATCTATTACAGTTTGAATGCTAACGTTAGCTCAAAACGCTGTTCAACTGACAGCCTTTGTTGTGTTTGATGCTAACTTGTAGCTAAGCTAGCAGTCATTTCAAAAACGTAGCCATCTATCGTTGATTGATTCTAACTTGTAGCTATGCTAGCAGTCATTTCATAAGCGTAGCTATCTATTACAGTGTGAATGCTAACGTTAGCTCAAAACACCATTCAACTGACAGCCTTTGTTGTGTTTGATGCTAACTTGTAGCTAAGCTAGCAGTGAACCAACTTGGTTAAGTAGGTCCATTTTTACTGTGTTGACATTACAGAAGTCTCTCGTTAGCATCTCGTTTGCTACTTGTTGCAAAGTGACGCATGCGCGACTCAAATCTGAGCTCTCCTCCCATTGGTCAGTGACACCCGTTAACAACTGTAGAGAGTCAGCGTCAGTCACGACGGATCAGGGAGGCTCCAAAATCATGGTTGCAGCTGTTGCCATGGTCCCGCTACACGTCTTGCGATGCCATGTTACGTCCTGCTACGCCCTGCTGTGCCCAGCTACATCCTGCTACGTCCTGCTACGTCCCGCTACGTCCTGCTGTGCCCAGCTACATCCTGCTACGTCCTGCTACGTCCTGCTGTGCCCAGCTACATCCTGCTACGTCCTGCTACGTCCTGCTACGCCTTGTAATGCCGCACAGTGCCCTGCTATGCCATGAACTACTACAAAGAACTACTATTTTTTGGGACTGTTATTGCCACTCTTCATTGTAACCCCAACCGGCCCGTCAGACACCGCCTACCAAGAGCCTGGGTCTGGGTCTGGGTCTGGGTCTGGGCCTGGGTCTGTCCTAGGTTTCTGCCTAAAAGGAAGTTTTTCCTCCCCGCCGTCCCACTGTTGCTTGCTCTGGAGGAAACTACTAGACCTGTTGGGTCCTCGTAAATTCTGGAGTGTGGTCTAGACCTGCTCTATCTGTAAATTATAGAGTAGGTCTAGACCTGCTCTATCTGTAAAGTGTCTCAAGATAACTTCTTGTTATGAATTGATACTATAAATAAAATTGAATTGAACTGACGTAGTGACGACACAACCGCAGACGCTACACCCAGCTGTGACGCCACACAGTCACTGCAGATACCTCCAGGAAGTAGGAACATCTCAAAGTGTTCTCATGGGTCCAAGATGCTTGTCGCGTTTTTGCAACGTCATCATTTATAGTCCAACCGGGGACTTTTCCTAACATCATTCCTTGTTTCTTCTCCCATAATTTCCTGTTTAAGCGCTCTCCTGTACTTATCTAATCAAGTCCCTAAGATTATATGTACTGTATATGTATATTTCTTTTAAAAACAAAACTAGACAGACAAAGTAAGATCATTATGAGAAAATGTCCTGATAATTATGGCATCATCTTTACAACAAGAATCCCATTTCATGATTAGGAGATACTATTTAAAATCATAATTAGAAGATAATTTCTCATAATTGCACGACAAGAGACATTACAATTATACAAAGCAGTTTTTATTAACTATGAGTTGGTAAGTTAGACTTATTATATAGAAAAGTAATAATTATGAGAAAACAGTACAGTGAAAATGACTTTCCTCCTTTTAATTACCGTATTTTCCGGACTATAAGTCACACTTTTTTCACTGTTTGGCTGTTCCTGAGACTTATAGTCAGGTGGGACTTATATATCAAGAAATATATAATTTAACATGTTTTTAAATGTTTATATTATAATTTATACTGAGGACATTACCGTCTACAGCCGCGAAGGGGCGCTCTAGGCTGGTGACAACTAGCAACACGCGTGCTGATGTGTGTGTGTGTGTGTGTGTGTGTGTGTGTGTGTGTGTGTGTGTGTGTGTGTGTGTGTGTGTGTGTGTGTACCTCCAGTTCCATGTAGTTTCCCAGTCCCTCCACGGTGTCCAGGTGAACTCTGGTCTGACCAATCAGAAACAGCCGTCGCTCCTTACGCACCTCACCTTTGACCCCGAGTGCGTCTGACAGCACTGTCTACAGAGACAGAGACAGAGAGCAAGAGACAGACAGAGTAAAACATAGATAAAGAGACAGCAAGACAGACAGACAGAGTTAGACAGAGAGACAGACAGACAGACAGAAAAACAGAGAATTAGACATAAAGACAGAGACGGAGGACAGACAGACAGACAAAGAAAGACAGACAGAGAGTGATAAAGAGAGACAGAAATACAGAGAGTTAGACATAAAGACAAAGAGACAGACAGAAAAACAGAGTTAGATATAGAGACAGAGAGAGAGAGAGACAGGCAGACAGAAAAACAGAATTAGACATAGAGACAGAGAGAGAAGAGACAGACAGAAAAACAGAGTTAGATATAGAGACAGAGAGAGAGAGAGACAGGCAGACAGAAAAACAGAATTAGACATAGAGACAGAGAGAGACGGAGAGACAGACAGAAAGACAGAGAGAGATAAAGAGAGACAGAGAGAGACAGACAGAAAGACAGAAAAACAGAGTTAGACATAGAGACAGAGAGAGACAGAGAGAGAGAGAGAGACAGACAGAGAGCGATAAAGAGAGACAGAGAGAGACAGACAGAAAGAGACAGGCAGACAGAAAAACAGAGTTAGATAGAGACAGAGAGAGACAGACAGAAAGAAAGAAAGACAGAGATCGATAAAGAGAAACAGAGAGAGACAGACAGAAAGAAAGAGACAGAGCGATAAAGAGAGACAGAGAGAGACAGACAGAAAGAAAGAGACAGAGCGATAAAGAGAGACAGAGACAGACAGAAAGAGACAGGCAGACAGAAAAACAGAATTAGACATAGAGACAGAGAGAGAGAGACAGACAGAAAGAAAGACAGACAGACAGAAAGAAAGACAGACAGAGAGCGATAAAGAGAGACAGAGAGACGGAGACACACACACATGCCGTTACTAGCCTGAATGAACGGCAGTAGTCTGCAGGGTTGTGTGGTGTCTTACCCGGAGACTGGGGGGGTCGCTGGTGGGACTGATGGAGTACCGGGACAGTTTGGGTCCATTGGTGTCCGGACGCTCGTAGAAGATTAGCTGGCCCTGACTCGTTCTAACAAACAAAAACAACCAGTGATCAGCTTCATACCCTGGGCACGAGGTTCGCTCTTGTTTTGGAAATCTATGAATTTGTTTTTCTGTTTCTACATCGCCTAAAGAGAATCATCACACCCTGAGAAAAGGGTTACATAACACCCTAAAATAAATTAAACCTAACTATTTCCAGATGTATTTACTAGGGCTGTAACCTCCCAGTGGACTGTCCATTTATTGGTCCATACGTTCTGGCTCGAGCAAAATTCTGATTGGTTGATTTTTTTGCCGTGTTATTCCATCAGGTGGAAGCATGGACCGTTACGGTCTATGGGTGGAAAGCACTAACTGCTAATGGGGGTGTTTACAGAGCACCCCTGTTTCACAGGTAACAGGCTGTCTTCAGAACACCCCCCTTGTTTTCAACTTTTTGGATTAGCCCGACCCACGGAGACAGATTGAAGAAAGAACTAGAAAGCCTTCGTCTGATTGGTTAGCTGAATATTTATGTAACTGTGAGTGTTTAGTTTCCAGTCAGTCCTCCTCTACCATGTCCAAGACATCGGCAGTGTGGCAGCATTTTACAAAAATAGATAACGGGAAAAAATTGAATGCAAAGTTTGCAAGCAACAGTTTGCATATCGCAGCTGGACTACAAACATGGCGTCTCACCTAAAAACGGTAAGCTAACCTGTCTGCGTTAGGTTGGCCTGTCTGTTTGGAGTAGGCTGTATGAACATATCAGAGTCGGCATATTTCATAGTCTAATAATCGTTTTATAACTAGCGGCGCACCCACCCGCAACCACGGTAGCGTTCCTCAGACCCCCCTGGACCCCCCCAGACCCCCACAGACCACGCTGGATGTTAAGCCTCTACTATCCAAACGCTAAAATAATACCACGGAAGGAATTGTGGACTTTATGTCTCAGGATATGAGGCCCATTGCTGTTGTGGAGGGCTGAGGTTATAAGAACTTGTTAATATACAGCGCCAGCACGCCACAACATCGTGCTGGACTATACAACACAGCGAGGCACTGAGCTTGACCACAGATATGTTTAAATATACAGTATATATTAAAGTGGACGTGCCTTTTGTGTTTAAGAGTAAAAGCTTTAAATTAATAATCTAGTCGTGTCTCAGCCGCGAAGCCGAGGACGTGCACAGAGCGCCGATGTTCAACCCTCCGTGAGAGGACGTGCACAGAGCGCCGATGTTCAACCCTCCGTGAGAGGACGTGCACAGAGCGCCGATGTTCAACCCTCCGTGAGAGGACGTGCACAGAGCGCCGATGTTCAACCCTCCGTGAGAGGACGTGCACAGAGCGCCGATGTTCAACCCTCCGTGAGAGGACGTGCACAGAGCGCTGATGCGGCGCTGTCAGAACCGACAGACGAGTCATTTCAGTGCAAAATAATTAGGTTCAAAACGATGTAAATACTGCAAATAGCCTACAAGGACAAGTACTGCAGGACAGTACACTTAATTAATCTAGCATTTTTTTCCACAACCTTCCCCAGTCGATTTTTAGTCGAAATTTTCATGACTTCTGTCGACCAAGATTTTCTTTAGTTGATTACAGCCTTAGTATTTACACATTAAAACACTCATCAAAGTGAAAATAACATTTTAACACACACACACACACACACACGCACGCACCATGAAGTCTCGCAGCTTCAGTCGTCCTTGGCTGCAGATGAAGAATGTGTCATGCTGTCTGATGATCGTGCCTTCTGATTGGCTGAGCTCGGCGGCCTTCTTGGCGAACTGCGCCGGGTCGCTCACTTTGGCTTTGATCTCCACATTGGACGGCATGGCTCTACTGAGCATGTGCAGAACAGAGGGAGAAGAGTTGATCAGACAGAGATGTAATGACCTGATAACTGATGAGTTCCCAACTGTCTTGGGATCAAACAGTCAATCTATCTATCTCAGTCTGTCTGTCTGTCTGTCTCACTGTCTGTCTGCACGTATGTCTGCCCGTCTGTCTCACTGTCTGCCCGTCTGTCTCACTATCTGTCTGCGTATGTCTGCACGTCTGTCTCACTATCTGCCTGTCTGTCTCACTGTCTGTCTCACTGTCTGCCTGTCTGTCTCACTGTCTGCCCGTGTGTCTCACTGTCTGTCAGCTACCTCACTATCTGCTGCCCGTCTGTCTCACTATCTGCTGTCTGTCTGCCCCTGTCTGTCTGTCTGACTGCTCACTGTCTGCCCGTGTTTTTGTCTGCACTGTCTGCCCGTGTCTGTCTCACTGTCTGTGTCTGCTTGTGTCTCTATCTGCCCATCTGTCTCACTGTCTGCCCGTCTGCCTCACGTCTGTCTGCCCGTCTGTCTGCATGTCTGTCTCACTGTCTGTCTGTCTCACTATCTGCCCGTCTGTCTGCACGTCTGTCTGTCTGTCTGCCCTGTCTGCCTGTCTATCTGCCCGTCTGTCTGATGAATCTGTAGCTTCAAATGTAAAAAGTGAACTGAATAGCCAGTTAAAGCTAAAAAAGCTAAAATAAACATTTGTATAAACATTTTATTTGGGACAACAACAACATACATAGATTTGTATTTATTATTACTTATATGAATTTATATATAACCGTCAAATACACTAAGCTCATTGAATATACTTCTGCAGTTTTATGGTATTAAATATGAGTATTAAATTAGGAAGAATACTATTGATATTTTTCCATAAGCAGCTGTAAAGTTAAATTATTAGATGATGATAAATTTGGGACTCTAAACTTAATTTATTTCCCTCTAAGATGTAGAAGACTGGAAGTATAAAAGTAAAAATACATAAAAAATAAATACACAAAAAGTAAAACAAGTGTACTTATTTAGTATTTAGTTATATCCCATGGTTGATATGCACTTTTAAGTATCATAAGGTATATTTTGATGTTTTTATACTTTTGTACTTTTACTTTAGAATTGCATTTAAAAATGCAGTAGTTTTAGCTGTAGTAACGCATTAGCTAGTATTCCTTAAATGTAGCATTACTACTTTCAGAAACATATACAGTATGTAAACAGCTAAGTGTCTCAATGTTTTGCTGGTTAAATCCTTAGCTCACAGCTAGCTCACAGCTAGCTCACAGCTAGCTCAGCAGCTCACAGCTAGCTCACAGCTAGCTCACAGCTAGCTCACAGCTAGCTCACAGCTAGCTCACAGCTAGCTCACAACTAGCTCACAACTAGCTTTTCAGCATCACATCAACACATTACAGCTAAGCTAGCTTGCTAGCTACCTAGCTTGTTAGCTACCTAGCTGCAAACTTCAGTTTCTAACCGGCCGTTTTAAACATGGCGGACCGTTAACTAGCAACTAGCTGTCTCACTGCCTGTCACTTTAAGTGAAGCTACAGCACCAACAACGTTTAATAAAAACTAACTACGTAAGAAGTAAAGTTTGCAGTTTTACCTGTACACGGTACTGCTGTCTGTACGTGTGACCGCACTTGATTTTGCCGCCAATACGTCCTCCGGGGGCGGAGGCAGCGTCGTCCGACGTCCGGAGGGAACCGGGAGAAGACACCAAGCTGACCGCAGATCAGCGCTCTGAGACGGGGGTCCTCCTCCTGGATGGTCCGCCTCTATTCCACCGGAGACGATCTACGCCTGCGCAGAACACACACAGTGAAAGGAAACGAAGACGTCTCACTCTACTTAATTTCAGTAGCAGTACAAGTAACAGCAGAAATCATGGATTAGATTAGATTAGATTAGATTAGATTAGATTAGATTAGATTAGATTAGATTAGATTAGATCATGACACAGGTACAAGTACAAGGCAACGAAATGCAGTTTGGGTCTAAGTGCAATAGCAGTATTCATTTCTACTAAATATAGAAATGAATACTATTATAAA
>CM049393.1:7219541-7235668 GCA_026937815.1 Etheostoma perlongum | reverse complement strand
GCAGTGCAAGCATTTTGCCCAGGCTTGATTTTCAGCCACCGCCAGGTTTTAAAGCCATATTCAACATTAACATTACATATTTCACCCAGGTTTCTTCTCTTATTCAGTGATCTCAAAAAAAAAAATCCAAGAGATCTAGAAATCTTCAGGGAATGTAGCACAGTGGTAGAGCGCATGCTTTGAATGTATGAGGACCACGGTTCCATCTCCATCAGGTATTATGGTCCAGTCTGTAAAAATAGCTGCAAAAGCTCTTACTGTGAAAGATGAAATGCAACAAGTATTAAAAAGGCAATAAAGTGGAAGGTTGACTTACCAAGTGTCAAACAACTCTGTGCACTTTACTCAGCAGTTGAGAAGGATTTGAGCAACTTTGAATAGGTGAGGGTTGTTTTGACCTCCTTGCATTTACGGTAATAACGCAAAAATCACAGTCAACTTTCCCAGAAGACCCAAACTTCGTATTTCAAAATTGTAATGATGTGTTCTTAGAACGTTCCAAGAATAACTTTTATTGTTAACCCTTAGGAACCGAGAGAATCTTATAATAATCGCACCTGAGATTCATATTTCATTCATTTAATAACCATAAAAGACAGAAACTTACTTATTATTGCAGCTAAAAGCTAACAAGCTAGTGGTCACGGCGGTCTCTTTGGGGTCTTTCTAGCCTCTACAGGTGATTTTCTATCTAGCCTGGAACATTTTTTATATTATATATTTTTTATACCTGGATATCTGGTTGATAAGGTCGATGATCTTAAAAATCTTAGAACATTTGCAAATTTCCGCTTTCTCGGGATAGCAGAGGCTGCAGACATTCTGGAATTCATGACTGGTCTGATCCATCAGCTTCTTGGCAAAGATGACTTTCCCACACCGGCGGCTATAGAGAGGGCACACCGCACTTTTGTCCACAAAGTCCGCTCACATGGAAGACTCAGTCTCAGGCACAGCTGAGATTTTGTATGATGTAAATACGTCATTGGTTTGCTTCCAATGCTAAGGATGCCTTTCATTGTCTGCAGGATTTGGACCTTTGCGGGGATACCCCAATCCATTGCCTTAAACACTCGACCACGACAACCCAAAAAGTGCTAGACCTCCAAGACATCACATCAGTTGCATTCCAGCTATGTAATATTTCTAAATGGCAGTGGTGGGATATAAACCCACGCCTCCAGAGAGACTGGAGCCTTAATCCAGCGCCTTAGACCGCTCGGCCACACTACCTGCAGGTATTAGTTCCACACATCGTAACAAACAGTATGCTTGTAAATGTTATTGGAACAAAACTTTCGCACGGAAAAAGCCAATACTTTATTGACAATTGCCAATACTTTATTAAATGTATCACACATTGTCATTTTTCTCTGGCATTGTTGATTTTAGAATATTGTAACCAGCATTAAGTGAGTGAATTTGTAAAAATCTTCATTAGCATATTCACTGTAAAGAGCCATTACTCCTCCAACTGCCAACTATTGTTCTAGAGACAATAGGATATACAGTTTTAGATTGCAAGCTAACTGTCCAAGACCAAAGACTACTGAAATACCTCAAGTGATCAAAACAGTTTGTCAAAATGAGGAAAGTCATGTAATAAATTTATTTATTTAATAGTACACTTTTAAAAGAGAGAGATCTGATGTTTAAGAGTCCAAATTTATTTCTCCTATTAAAGTGTCTGGCCAATTTGTTTTCCCACACATCAAATTTTTTGGTCGGTCCGAGTCACAGTCAGGGGGAGTCCTGTAGTCTCAGTCGCTGTCCACGGCCCATGAAAATGGGCAAGGGTCTTGCTTCTATTATTTAGCTGATGTTATGACTCTGAGTCTAGTTAAGGACAGCATATTTGTTTTTCATAAGTACAAAAGGCTCGGCCAAACAGCAAAGCCCACCAAAAATAGTTTCAACTCATCGGCGTTCCCCTCCAAGGAAGTCTTTAGTAAAAGGTGAAAGACTTGTGTGTTATGAAGACCAGAGTGAGTAACCCTTAAAAAAAAAAAAAAAAAAACTTTCAATTGGTTAGTAGATAGTAGGTATGGTTCAACACATAAAATAAATGCGGGCTTCTTCCAGTACCTATAAGATAACACAATATTTTTCACGAAGGTACATGTGCAATTTGGTATACTGTGAAACCATAAAAGCAGTGCTTTACCTGTTTGGACAAATATTCATAAACTTTACAATTGGTTAGTAGTAGTTACCAGACACGGGCAAAGTGCAAATCATAGTGCACTGCCTGTGTCTGTGGATCCTTGTGGAGACAGCTTGATTGATTGATATGCTCCTTTTTTAACAAACAAACAAGCTAACTTTTACATTTTCCAGAACTACAGACCAATACAACAGGTTTAAATGAACTGACAACATCAGTTATATGACTCACAGTTCTCAAAGACGCACACGATCTCAACTGATTATCCTCCGGACAGCTAGTCTCTTTTTCTTTTCTCTCACTTTTGTCTCTGTGTGCCGTGCAGTTTTTAATTTAAAACTGTATATCCTATTGTCTCATAATCTGAAGGTGGTGAGTTCAACCCTCACACGGGGCAGGTGTTTTAAAAACAAACTAAAAAACAACTGATGCTGAAAATACAGTGACTTGCAGGTGGTCAACCACTTGCTCAAGCACATGAATGGAAGTTGTTATTCTATTGTTATTTCTGAGATCAACAATCTGAGACAGGTGTTTTAAAATCAATAGGGAAAAAGGGGAACACATACTCTCAATAAGTAGACTTCCAGAGTATTTGCATAACAAAGGCACAAACATGTGATAAGATGATGTCGTCGTCTATCGTTGTTTCTGAGATCAACAATAACTTCCGAAGTTGAATAGTTATTGCTTACCTGGTAATATTAGAGAAGAGCTCTCAATGCCACTGTAAGCGGAAATTTTTGAAAATTAAGTTAATTTACACTTAAAACTGTCCCATCTCCTCTGAATCACCATCTGCACATTTTCAAGCCACATTGGCATGTCGACCACCAACTACAGTAGGTAAATCACTGGCTAGCTATGCATGAGTACCTCATACCTTTAACCAGGTTCATGTGGTTAATAGTTATGGTCAAATGAAGCTTCATTAAGCTTTCTGAACAATGTTCGTCATTTTCTTAACCCCATTAATCAGTAGTGTTTTATTATTGGTCGAATACAGGGACTTTCAGGTGGTTGAACACTGGCACAAGCACATGAATGGAAGTTGTGATTCTATGGTTATTTCTGAGATTTCTGAGATTGAGACAATGAAAGGCATTCTTTAAGGGTGGTAGCAAACCAATGACTCATCACAGTATACCACATCGGAGCGTGAATGTGTGTGTATGTTTATCTGATGAGCAGGTGGCACCTTGTACGGCAGCCTCGGCCACAGTGTATGAATGTGTGTGAATGGTGAATGTATCCTGTATGATGTAAAAGCACTTTGAGTAGTCGTTAAGACTAGAAAAGCACTATATAAATACAGCACATGTATTTATTTGCAGTTTTTTTTATTTCAGAGTACACCACAAGAAGTAACCAGAGAGGTTACTTACCCAACCCGATTTGATAAAATATTAGATCTCTGTTATGGTAAAAATAAGGGAGTATATCAATCAATCAAGTTGCCTCCACGAGGATCCACAGACACAGGCAGCAAACTACGACTTCCACTTTGCCCGTGTCTGGTAACTACTACTAACCAATTGAACATATGTGCAAACAGGTGTGGTACTGTGTTTCAGGTTGTTGTGGCTGAGTGGTTAAGGCGATGGACTAGAAATCTATAGGGGTCTCCCCGCGCAGGTTCGAATCCTGCTGACAACGAAAGGCATTCTTTAACAGTGGTAGCAAACCAATGACACATCACAGTATACCAAATCACAGATGTTCCTTCATG
Source organism: Etheostoma perlongum (assembly GCA_026937815.1). Classification (NCBI taxonomy): domain Eukaryota; kingdom Metazoa; phylum Chordata; class Actinopteri; order Perciformes; family Percidae; genus Etheostoma; species Etheostoma perlongum. The sequence continues at coordinate 7,231,775 of CM049393.1, read as the reverse complement.
AATAAAATTGTATTATCCTAACCCTAACCCTGTACTGGAAACCATCCGTCTCCACCAATGTTTTTCTTAGCAGTTATTTTTATGTGTTAAAAGATCCTAGGTACCTGGCTGTTGATTCAATATAATTAATCATTAAGATAATGTAGTTAATAGTGGGTTTAGTTGTAAACAATAATCAGCTTTAAATCCAGTCCTAATCAATAGCAATAGGTCAGCGCAGTCGGCTGTTAACCGACTCGTCGTCCACCCAGGGACTTTTGTTGTTCCAGCTTCTACATTTCCGCATGAGTCAGCTTCCCCAATTTCTGAGTAACAGGAAAATAGCCTGATAAGCATACATGTGAAGATCAATCTCAAAAAGCCATAAAGCAAATGCTTGTGGCTTAAAGATTGAGCTCCCACTCATAAAGCATCAGACAGGTGTAGTCTCTGTGGCGCAATAGGTCAGCGCAGTCGGCTGTTAACCGAAAGGATGGTGGTTCAAGTCCACCCAGGGACGTTTGTTGCTTAAATAACCTGGAGTTAGCCAACTCTGGGATTTATCCTTTTGCAGAAAACCATAGAGCAGCCCAAAGATAACCCAAGTGGCCTTACCTCTATTAGAAGGTACAGCTCTGCAAACTATGTACATATTAATCTTTACGGTCACTGATATGAAGGTCACTTTTGTGATACGAGGCATGCAACAGTATGTCAATGATCAAGCTTGTTGCTGTGACCAAGAAACCCCCAGCAAAATGACTGATACATCATCAGTTCCCGAAATTTTCTTGGATGTCAAATATTTCTAACTGCCAATTTCTGAGTAACAGGAAAATACCCTGATAAGCATACATCTGCAGCGCAACCTCGAAAAGTCATTAAGCAAATGTATGTGGCTTGAAAATCAAGCTTACCTGGGTAAATTGCAATTTGTAGCTAAATTAACCACTTTATTATGGCTAGTTTGTGTCATGTAAACAAACTGACGTTACGATCTGTTGGAGAAAACCACTTGGCTGTCCACAAGAAGACACTCTAGGCCTAATAAGGTTATACCACTTAAAGTATTTATTGTAATTTTTATATTAATCAGAGCAATGCATTCCGTACAGTTATACGTGCACGGTCCTAATGGAACTTGACTAGTTCAGAGGTCCCAAAAAAGGCGCTTAAACAGAGGCGCGCAGAGGTTATATGGGTTGTAGGAGCCATATTATATTGTTTATGGTTTCATTTATTGATTATTGTGTTGTGCGCTAATATTGTAGGTGGTGGGCGTTTTCATGACGGTCTGAGCGGAAGTGATATATTTGTTTGCTTCACCTGTGCACCTGGGTGTTTTTTGGGCTTTGACGGAGAGGGGGTGAAGCTGGGAGCGAACACTTTTGTTGACCGCATCGCGCACCGCTCACAACGCAGCACAGTAAATGTAAATATTTCTACCCACCAGTAAACAATTACCTAAGGCAACAGCAATATTCAGTACTTTGTACATATGGAAGACGAATAATAATAAAATCATTTTTGCAATACAATCAAGAGCGCGTCACAGGTGTGTGCATCTCTCAGCGTTTAGCCCCTCGCGGCAGCACTCTTTGGGACTGCTTACAGCCGCAATATTAGTCAACAAAAATGTGATACATCAGAGTGGATCTATGGAATTGGAATATTCTCTGCGGATTCCTCGGATCACAACGGAATATATTTGATGTCGGAGGAGGAAATATTGAAGGCACGGAGCTCCGCCGTATTGGATGGCGGTGCGTTCAAATACGCTCCGAAAACAATAGCGGGGCCGCAAGCAGCATAGCCACGGAAGCGGTATGTAGTAACTTTGGGTCAATTAGTAGGCCTACTGTGTGCACAGTGTAAATAGGTTACTGCCGCGTGTCCATTGGGGACGCATTGTTGTTTGCTTGTGTGGTTTATTGTCTTGATGTGGTTGATGAGGCATTAGTGGATTGCATGATTGAACGGTGTAGATTATTGTGATTTGTGATACCTTGGGAAAAGGCAACAAGTGGATCATAAGCCATTTCAAAGTCAATTTCAGAAAAGGATGGAAGGACAAAAAAGAGAAATCACACTCACCTTTAAAGCTTTGGAGAATAAAATTGAGAAACTTCAGAAAGAACGCAAAGGAAAGGTTCACAGAATTAAAGGTCTAATACAGACAATAAAGGATCTAATGCAAAATGATGATAATGATTCACAGGTGCGATTTCATCTGGATACTATGAATCAAATGGTGGATGAAGCTACTCAGTTGCATGAGTCTGTGATTCTTGTACTTCCTAAAGAGGAACACGAAAAACAAAAATGAATGGTTTTCAAGTGTACTTAAACGCCATAAAGGACTGCAAGAGGGACGTAAAAGGATGGCTTTCTGAAACTGGGAGACAAAAAAGCAATACACTCGCTCATATTTCCACAAATGATGTTTCCCTGTCTGTATCACAAAAGGAACCACAGGAGCTGGATGTACATCAAGATGAAAATAATTCTCATGTTTTACAACAATTGGGGCAATTATCTGTCATACAAGATGAAGTTAAACCAAGTGACAGTGTGTCAAACACCGGAAGTGGAAGGTCTAATGGGAGGAGCTCGGTTGGATCGAGGACAAGTGTCTCAACAACATCATCAGCCCGTATTAAAGCTGAGGCCAACATGGCTGCTCTCTCCTCGCACGACAAAAACTATTGAAGGACAAACATGAGTTAGAAGGAATGGAGGAACAACTAAGAAAAAAAAGGAACAGCTTGCATTGGAAGTGGAAATAGCCGCAATAATGGCTAAAGTGAATGTGCTTAGAAGCTCAGGAGGTTCTCGTGTTTCAAGTCATCCATCTGTAAAGTCCAATGGCATGAATTCTTATTTTTGAAAGGGGACAAATGAAAGACAAATTACTTAATGCTAAAGCAAAACCATTTGTGCTTGAAACAAACATCCCATTACTAGCAAAACCTAGTTTGGGTGCTAACCCTCAAGAGGAAAAATACCACCCATCCGACCCAAACCCACATTACATCATCAGGATGCCCAGAGCTCAGGCGGCATGAAGGTGTAATACAAACCCTTAAATCACAACCACCATTTCAGCACCACAGTAATCAGCCTCTATCACCGGTGCCAAGCAGCAATAATCACAGTCAAATAATTACAGTTTTGGAAGAACAAAATGAAATAACTGCATTATTGGTTCAGCACCAATCTCTTTCATCTCTGCCAAAACGAGATATTCAAGATTTTGACGGTAATCCTTTGCAATATCACTCCTTCATAAGGGCTTTTGAACACAGCATTGAAGAGAAAACGGATAATCCTAAAGACTGTTTATATTTCCTTGAACAATATACCAGGGGGCAGCCAAGGGAGCTTGTAAGAAGTTGCCAACATATGTCACATGATAGAGGGTACGCCAAGGCTAAGGCTTTGCTACAAGAGCATTTTTTGGTAATGCGCAGAAAATTGCTTCTGCTTATATGGAAAAGGCTCTTTCATGGACACCTATTAAATCAGAAGATGTGAAATCTCTACAGGCTTACAGTCTGTTTCTGAGAGGATGTTGCAATACCATGGAAGAAGTTGGGTACATGGGAGAATTGAACATGCCTGCCAATATGTTGACCATTGTGAGGAAGTTGCCCTATAAACATAGGGACAGATGGAGAACTGTGGCATGGGAGTTGCAAGAAAGGCGTGGCAGGAGAGCCACATTTACTGACATCGTGGACTTCATTGAAAGACAAGTGAAAATAGCAGGCGATCCATTATTTGGAGATATACAGGATATTCCATTAAGGACAGCAATTAAGGATGTGAGGAAATCTAAGTTTGAGCCTTACTCTAAAGACAAGAGAAGTAGCTTTGCTACCACCATTGCAACAGTGGAAAGGAAAGTTGAACCTGGACCAAAATGGAAGGAGAGGAGCTCATCTGGGATGAAGGCTTGTATGTTTTGTGGAGGTGCGCATACCTTGGATCTCTGCATCCAATTGGAAAGGAGGGTGCACAATGAGAAAATTGCTTTCTTACAGGAACATGGGGTGTGTTTTGGCTGCTTGTGCATTGGGCACATGAGTAGAGACTGCAGGAAGCGTCTCTCATGCAAGGTATGCAGTCAGAGGCACCCTAGTGTACTCCATATTTCCCAGAAGGAGAAGGAAACAAATTTTGTGCAAGCCAAAGGAGAATCGGAGACAGCGATGAGCAGTGCTCTAATCTCTGTTCAATCCAGTGGTCTAACAGGGGCCGGTGAGCAAGACTGTACACTCCCCATAGTTCCAGTTCAAGTAAAGTCTAAGAAGGGATATAAGACCTTGATCACCTACGCCTTCCAGGATCCTGGGAGCTCAGCATCATTCTGTACGGAGCGGCTGATGAACAAGCTCAATCTCAGGGGAAGAAGAACAGGTATTCTTCTACGGACTATGGGTCAGGAAAAGGTTGTTGGAAGCCATATTGTTTCAGATTTGGAGGTGGCTGAATTAGGCGGTGATAATTTTTGTGAACTGCCTGATATCTACACACAGAAAAACATGCCAGTTCATCGGGCAACATTCCTCGTCAGAAAGATCTTCAACGGTGGCCACATCTGAAATATGTACAGATAAGAGAGATTGATTCAGAGATTGACCTGCTGATTGGAACCAACGTCCCAAAGGCACTGGAGCCGTGGCAAGTTGTCGAAGCATGGATGGGAGTCCGTGCGCAGTTAAGACTATTCTGGGATGGACTGTAAATGGACCCTCTTAAAGGTGACGGGGAGTAGAGAAACTACTTGTGGACAGCCAGATGTCACTGTCAATAGAATCTCTGTTGCAAGTTTGGATGATTTGTGGAAGCAGCAGCTAAAGAACGATTTTCCTGAATGCAGTCAGGATGAGCAGATGGGGTTATCAAGAGAGGACAGTCAGTTCCTGGAATATGTTACAAAAACTGTCAAGTCCGGCCATTACGGTATTGGATTACCATTGAGAAAAAGGATGTTAATATGCCAAATAATAGGACAGTAGCCGAACAGCGTGCTCTGAGCCTCAAGAGGAAGTTCGGCAAAGATCCTTCGTTTCACACTGATTATACTGCTTTCATGAATAATATCATCTCCAAGGGCTATGCAGAGATGGTACCAGCCAAGGATCTGGAACGGAGTGACGGTAGGGTATGGTACATACCACATCATGGTGTATACCACCCAAAGAAGAAAAAGATCAGGGTTGTTTTCGATTGCGGAGCTACTTTCCAAGGAACCTCATTGAATGCACAGCTCCTGCAGGGACCTGATCTTACTAGCAAACTAGTTGGAGTTATGACAAGATTTTGAAAGGATCCTGTTGTACTCATGGCAGACATCGAGGCAATGTTTCATCAGGTCAGAATACCAGCTGAGGATTCAGATCTGTTGAGGTTTCTTTGGTGGCCGAATGGAGACCATAATCAGAACTTGATAGAGCATAAAATGGTTGCGCATCTGTTTGGAGCTACATCTTCACCAAGTTGCGCAAGTTTTGCCCACAGGAAATGTGCAGAGGATAATCGGGAAAAGTTCAGCCCCAAGGTAATTGAAACAGTTCTGCACAATTTCTATGTGGATGATTGCCTTACATCAGTGGCTTCTGAAGAGGAGGCATTGACAATGTACAAAGACCTTCGCGCCCTTTGTGCTAGAGGGGCTTTCGACTCACAAAGTGGATTAGTAACAGACGTTCGTGCTGGCGGCTATACCTACCGCAGAGAGAGAGCAAAAGAGGTTAAGGATTTGGATTTGGATAATGATACGCTTCCTGTAGAAAGAGCATTGGGCATACAGTGGTGTGTTCAGTCCGATAACTTTAAGTTCAAGGTCAGTATCAAAGAGCAACCCTTAACCAGAAGAGGGATCCTCTCCACGGTCAGTTCAATATATGACCCCTTAGGAATCTTGGCACCTGTTGTCTTGTCTGCCAAAAGGATCCTTCAAGATTTGTGCAGAAAGAACCTTGGTTGGGATGATGTTGTACCTGACTCGGCTGTACAGGAGTGGAGAAGTTGGCTGAAGGAACTCTGTCAGCTTGAAAGTTTTAAGGTTGACAGATGTCTGAAACCTGTGGACTTTGGGGAAGTAATATCCGCTCAGTTACACCACTTTGCAGATGCCTGTGAGAGTGGCTATGGAACAGTTACCTACTTGCTTTTACACAACATTCACGGACAAGTTCACTGTGCTTTCATAATGGGTAAGGCCAGAGTGGCCCCATTGAAACCAATTACAATCCCTCGTATGGAGTTGACAGCTGCCATGGTTGCAAGTCGAATGGATGAGTTGTGGAGGAAGGAGTTGCAGATGAAACTTCGGGACTCTATTTTTTTGGACCGATAGTACTTCCGTATTAAAGTACATCAGCAATGAGACCTCAAGGTTTCGGACCTTTGTAGCCAATCGGGTTTCAAAGATAATCAGCACATCAAATCCATCTCAGTGGAGATACGTTAACACCACAAGCAATCCTGCTGACCTGGCTTCTAGGGGAGTAAAGGTGGCAGTGCTTCTGAAGGATAACATTTGGGTGTCTGGACCTCAGTTTCTTGTTGGACCGAAGAGAGGTGGCCTGAAAACCCAGATGGCTCTGGGAGAATCTTACCGGACGACCCTGAAGTCAAGATGAGCTTGATGGTGAATGCTGTACAGGCTGAAGAGAAGATGGATGCAGTCACTTGCTTGCTCAATCACTTTTCATCCTTGACCCGTCTGAAGAAGAGTGTTGGTTGGATTCTTAAGCTTAGGAGCCTGCTACTGTGCTTCAGTCGGAAGAGAAAGGAATTGAGTGTGACTCTTGCTCAAGGTGGCTTGGATAAGGACCAACAGGAGAGGACAATAGGAAAGGAGATGCAGAGTATCAAGGCTCAGACTGTCTGTGATCCTCTTTCAATTGAAGAATTTAGAAAGGCTGAGATGGAGATCATACGGTTTTGTCAGAAAAGGAGCTTTCCAGAAGAACTCAACAGTTTGCAAAAGGGAGAAAATGTGAAAAGGACAAGCCACATTTACAAGCTAAACCCAGTACTTGAAGATGGTATCCTGAGAGTTGGAGGACGGCTAAGCAGAGCAGCTATGCCCGAAGAATCTAAGCATCCTGCCATATTGTCAAAAGATTTACACATTTCTGACCTCATTCTTCAGCACATACATCGAGAGGTGGGACATGGTGGCCGCAACCACATGCTAGCTAACCTGCAGCAAAGATATTGGATCCCAGGGGCTAGTGTGGCTATAAGGAAAATCCTGGCAAAATGTATTGTCTGTCGACGATTGCATGCAGCTCCAGGGCAACAGCAGATGGCAGATTTACCTCAGGACAGAGTTTCTCCAGATGAACCTCCATTCACTCGTGTTGGAGTGGATTACTTCGGACCTTTCGAAGTCAAGCGTGGAAGGAGTATAGTGAAAAGGTATGGAGTTCTCTTCACGTGCCTTTCCATAAGAGCCATACACATCGAAGTAGCATCGTCGTTAGACACCGATTCCTTTGTTAATGCACTTCGGCGTTTTATAGCAAGACGTGGACAAATACTGGAATTGCGCTCAGACAATGGGACAAACTTTGTTGGCGCTGAGCGTGAGTTACGGAAGGCAATGGAGGGTTGGAATCTTGCTCAAATCAACAACACCCTCCTTCAGAAAGGAATTAAGTGGGTTTTTAATCCCCCCACAGGATCACATCATGGAGGAGTTTGGGAGAGGTTGATAAGATCGGTGAGGAAGGTCCTGAATTCCACCTTGAAGGTGCAGAACCTGGATGAGGAAAATCTTCACACAGTTCTTTGTGAAGCAGAAGCTATCATAAATAGTCGTCCCATTACCAAGGCATCCACTGATCCCAATGATTTGGAACCACTAACCCCTAACCATCTTTTGTTGCTAAAAAATCAAGCCATCTTTGCCAACGGGACAGTTCCAAAAGGAGGACATTTATGCTCGCCGCAGATGGAAACAAGTTCAGTACATAACTGACTTGTTTTGGAAACGTTGGACTAAGGAATACTTGCCTCTTCTTCAGGAGCGTCAGAAGTGGTCAAGGATTAAGCGCAACTTTCTTCCTGGAGATATTGTACTTATAGTTGACGACTCAGCACCTCGCAACTCATGGCTTACAGGAAGGATTGTAAAAACCATCCCTGATCGAAGAGGACTTGTTCGTCAGGTGCAAATCAAGACAAAGACCAGCTATTTGGACAGGCCTATTACAAAGATTTGCCTTCTACAGGAAGCAGAGGATCCATGAGGACATCAAGCTAACCTTTGAGCTTCATAGACTTTGACTGTGACTTGAACATTGTCTCATTGGGTTTTTGGCTCTACATGACTGACTAAGTGATTGTACTGATCACTCTTTTTTAAAGACTCTATGGACTTTTTCTACACGTCTTTGTTTCTTTTTTGAGCTCAAGAAGAAAAGGACATTTTTTAATGGACTATTTATCCTTAAAAAAAAGAAGAAAAAAAAACTAAAAAAAAGGAATGGATTGTCAGTCTCCTACATAATGTGTATTTATGTAATTATTGTGGTAAAATAATTAGGGGCCGGAATGTAGGAGCCATATTATATTGTTTATGGTTTCATTTATTGATTATTGTGTTGTGCGCTAATATTGTAGGTGGTGGGCGTTTTCATGACGGTCTGAGCGGAAGTGATATATTTGTTTGCTTCACCTGTGTACCTGGGTGTTTTTTGGGCTTTGACGGAGAGGGGGTGAAGCTGGGAGCGAACACTTTTGTTGACCGCATCGCGCACCGCTCACAACGCAGCACAGTATAATGTAAATATTTCTACCCACCAGTAAACAATTACCTAAGGCAACAGCAATATTCAGTACTTTGTACATATGGAAGACGAAGAATAATAAAATCATTTTTGCAATACAATCAAGAGCGCGTCACAGGTGTGCATCTCTCAGCGTTTAGCCCCTCGCGGCAGCACTCTTTGGGACTGCTTACAGCCGCAATATTAGTTCTCCTTAAGGGAGCCCTATTGGTCAAAAAGCGTCACTGGGCGGTGCATATCGTCATAGCAACAATAACTCTATTGGCTGGGTGTGTGCTGCATGCCGTCTCAGTCTGCAGGAATGTGTCTTTGTATATGTGTGCTTTTGGGTGTCTCCCTTGTGAGAGGATACTATGTTGTGCTGATTGTGCAATCAGCATGACCTCGGACTGACCTCACAACAGAATGTCGCCCCCACCCGTGCCAAGCACAAGATACAACATACTTCTCTCTTATTCAATATCTGACATGGTCTTTGTTTTCATTTGCTAATGCATAGCTTAATCACAATACCTGAGTATAATCACATTACCTGAGTATAATCACAACAAATCCCCCTTTTCACACCTGCAAGGTGTGATAACTAACTCTCAATGTTGCCCTACTGGACACCTGGTCCCCCCTGTTTGAAATACACTACCCTTCATCTGATTCACCAGACTACTTTCATTTCTACGGCCCAATTTAGAAATTACAATTCACCCTCCGGATCCGCCCCATGTCAACATGTGTTCATTTATGTTGAAATAATGCTTTTACCTTTTTATGGAGATCCTATTCAGTCATGAAATGACAAACATCCCAGCATTAATCATGGAGCACCCCAAAATAAAGCATGGAGTTTTACACTCCCCCTTTTCTATTTCACTCTGTGAGATCATCACCTAATGTTTACTCAATGTTGTCTACATTTTAAATCACAGTACTTTGCAAGGCCTGATCTATCCCTACCAAATCATCTTTTAACACTTTATTGGAAATGTGAAGACTATGTTTAATCCATCTGTATTAACATAGTTGCCACCGATCTTGCTTTGAAACTATAACAGGAAATTTAATGCAAATGTTACAAAATTTTATAAGACCCCAAAAAATGTAATTTTCCATACCAAATTGCTTATATCTTTGAGGCATGTCTTAACCCTTCATACATGTTTGTTTACATGAACTTTACCTTATTTGTAGAGTAAGAATAAGTAATTCTAAAATATTAGTTTTTCCCAGTATTGAATGTGTGTTTTCAGAATGCGAGTCTGTAAGTACAAACTGCCTTCACGTGTGCGTCTGAAGTACCAGAACCAGGACGGTCTCTCGCTCCCCCCCTTCTCCTTATCAGTCCATCTTCTGTTCGTCGGTCTGTACCTCAGTGTCTCTGTTTATGGTGTAGGGTCACATGGTTGACCCCTGCAGAGCCCTCTCACCTCAGCGTCAGCAAGGCCCCAGCCAGGGCATGTGGACCCCACTGCTTGCTCTGCGGTCCAGCACAGCACACTTACAGATATTAAAATCACTATCAAACGTTTAGCCCTGGTTCACTTGTTCATGTCACTTTGGGCCAAGAATTACAGCCAGACCATGAACCTTTATGGTCTTTAGCTGTGCTGTGGTCTGAGGTGCTGTGATGGTTGTTGTCATTCTTCTGGTACAGATTGTCACTGATCCTGTAGCTGGAGGAGCGAGATGGACCAGATTCTGACACAACGAGGCACTGTGTGGCACAAAACAGAACTCCAAAAAGCATTATTTTTTCTTTTATCAATACTCATTTAGTGTATGTCAGTCATTATTATAAATTAACATTTCTGTCCCTCTTGCTGGTTTAACTCCATACAAACATTCTAAAGAGAAACATTGGTTTTGGAACTTATCTCTTTTAAGCCTCAGTTTATATTACGGGTCATGTTTCTGCACAAATCAAAACAAAATTGTAGAGTAGTTTAATATCCTTAATGCTATGGACAGTGTATTATTGCTACTGTATCCCTCTTTTTGAGTTATGACTCCTACACCATACCTATTCATAATTATGGGGCAGTTTTAGCCATTAACACACTGTCTTGCGTCACAAACTTCATCTTGATCTTAAAAGCAACAAAACAAAAAGTCAAAACAGAAAAAGAAAAGAATCACCCAAATAAAATGTTTCCACATCAACTTAATAGTTTAAACAATTTGTCATATAAAAACTCAAAATACAAACAAATCCACAATTAAGCTTCACTGAAAAGCTCATTTGAGCACCACATCAAATGTACATAGAATGGAATCTCATATCAGCTTGGATTGGTTTCAATCTTATCTCAACCAATGAACTTAGATGAATTATAACAAAAATAATGTTTCTTTAATTTTCTATCATTAGGTTGCAACAAAAATTTGTACTAATTAATGTCTAATGTATTCTTTATGACCTGTAGTCCTATTAACAATAGAATCCACTGGAGAAACAAGTGATTCAGTCTATCCAGTTTGTTACCTGATATGAGAACATATCTCATTATACTGTGTGATTTATGATCAAAATCTTCACTGAGCTGCAGGTCTGCCGCAACCCCTCTTTACTTTATGCATAACTCTTTTTTACCTTATCCTTCTCTATACGTGTGTGTTTCTTGAAAGAACCCACACTTCAGCTGTCCTCTAGACCTCTGAAAAGAAAGAATGATTTCTCTCTTCTTTTGTTTCACTTTACTTTAAAGAATTCTTAATCTATGACATTAATTCCAAAACGTTTCTACAGTAGGGTCAGTCATATTAATAGAAAGAAATATCATCATTTCACTGTTCTAAGTTTAAAATCCCAATTCCAAACTAATATATTTGAATTTCTGTTACCAACAAAATTCCCATAAAATATTGCTCATATAAGAAAAGTATCACAAAAGTACTGCATGTACTTAAGGTATGAAAATGTAACAATATAGGAAGCCTCACATTTTTCTGTCTTTAAACTGGAAATGATCAAAGCCGTTTTCTATCACCTAAGTGATTTAACCAAGTAACTCTTTCATGCAATTTTTGTTTTTTTTTTAGATCAGCATTAACTTAAGTTTGATTCTTTGCTTCACCTACATCTTCCTCACTCCAACATTCTTAGTTTTATCAGATCTCTCTTTATTTATTTTTTTTCAATTTAACCCTTGTGTTACCTTTTGCCCTGCAGAGGCATTTTGGTTAATACTCGTTACTGCCAGACCAAATCTTTCTCCTTATCTGGGTTTTTTACAACTCTCTCTGTGGAAGGGTCAAAAGGGCAGCCTGCTCGTGCAGCACCCTGTGTCCCCCTTCCTTCCCTTCAACTCATGTTAACATAGAATGTTTAAATAAACATTTCTCCATTATTTTCTCTACTGACATTAGTAGTACCTTAGAACTTCTGTTGTATAAGATGGATCCCACATTGGATTGACTACTTTTATCTCTTTGTTTTTGTTTTTAAACCAAATTT
>CM049393.1:7199214-7219041 GCA_026937815.1 Etheostoma perlongum | reverse complement strand
CTCCTCTCTGTCTCTTCCTCTCTCTTCCTCTCTGTCTCCTCCTCTCTGTCTCCTCCTCTCTGTCTCTTCCTCTGTCTCCTCCTCTCAGAGATCTGAACTACAACAGCCTGGCGGAGTTCCTGGCGCCCATCCGGTCCTCGCCACCTGAAGGGAACTGTGAGTATTTCTGTGTTTTGGACTGAAAAAAGTCAACATTAAAGCATTTAGATGAGACCAGCTCATGTTCAACATCAGCATGCAAGCTGTTTGTCTTACAGAGGAAACTCTTTCTTTGTCACCGCCTTGTTACACAGTCCTGAACGGACCCCAAATAATGGACGCAGCATTAGTGATGTCCCCAAGGCACTTTGGAAGTCTTGAGTTTGGGAATTTTTTTGGCTGAACCAGTGTTGTTTATGGTTGCAGTGGCGCCTGCCGAGTAAACGCTAAAGAGGGAAAGTTGCAGATAATTTCTTATTTTTTAATTTTTTGGGGGATTTTTTTTTTGTATGTCTACTGCAATCACATGATCGATCGATAGATATTTAATTGATCCCCAAGGGGAAATTCAAGGTCCGATTAGCTTATAGACATCACACACAACACACACATATATATCACAACAGGATGTTAAAATAACAGAATTAAAAAAACAAATCCACATGAACATTATATGTACAGTATGTATGTGTGTGTGTGTGTGTATGTATGTATGTAGGTGTGTATATGTGTGTGTGTGTGTGTAGGTGTGTGTGTATGTAGGTGTGTGTGTGTAGGTGTGTGTGTGTGTGTAGGTAGGTAGGGTGTGTGTGTGTATGTAGGGGTGTGTGTGTGTGTGTAGGTGTGTGTGTGTGTGTATGTATGTAGGTGTGCGTGTGTGTATGTGTGTGTGTGTGTGTGTATGTAGGTGTTTGTGTGTGTAGGTGTGTGTGTGTATGTAGGTGTGTGTGTGTGTGTGTATGTGGTGTGTGTGTGTGTGTATGTAGGTGTAGGTGTGTTGTGTGTGTGTAGGTGTGTGTGTGTGTGTAGGTGTGTGTGTGTGTGTATGTGTGTGTGTATGTAGGTGTGTGTAGGTGTGTGTATACTGTATATATGTGTATATGTTTCCTTATGTACATATATATATATATATATATATATACACACATGGGAAAAGTAACACGTGACATTTTTTGAGGGATCAGTAATGAAGGAAGGAGGAAACTAATTTCTAGTTCTGTTTCCTGTTTAGTGGTTTCCATAGCAACAACATCCAGTCCATCCCGGAGCACGCCTTCACGGGGAACCCCTTTCTCATCACCATGTAGGTACCTCTGACCCACATGTCTAACTAGTTTAATAAGGAGATGGGTTGCCCCCATTGTAAAGGAGACTTACCAGAGACTGCCTCAAACTCATGTTGCCCTCATGTTGTCCCTCATGTTGCCCCCATGTTGTCCTCATGTTGTCCCTCATGTTGCCCTCATGTTGTCCCCTCATGTTGCCCCTCATGTTGTCCCTCATGTTGTCCCTCATGTTGCCCTCATGTTGTCCCTCATGTTGTCCTCATGTTGCCCCTCATGTTGTCTTCATGTTGCCCTCATGTTGTCCTCATGTTGCCCTCATGTTGCCCTCATGTTGTCCTCATGTTGCCCTCATGTTGTCCTCATGTTGTCCTCATGTTGTCCCTCATGTTGTCCTCATGTTGCCTTCATGTTGCCCTCATGTTGCCCTCATGTTGTCTTCATGTTGCCCTCATGTTGCCCCTCATGTTGTCCTCATGTTGTCCCTCATGTTGTCCTCATGTTGTCCTCATGCTGTCCTCATGTTGTCCTCATGTTGTCCTCATGTTGTCTTCATGTTGCCCTCATGTTGTCTTCATGTTGCCCCTCATGTTGTCCTCATGTTGTCCTCATGTTGCCCCTCATGCTGTCTTCATGTAAAATGTATTATTATTATTATTATTATAAGACTAATATGATAAGTGCAAATATCAATAGCAGCAGGATGTATTGCAGGGAAATTAATTAAATTATGTAAGAGGTAATTAGTGTGTTTGCCATGTGTGTTGTACAATGAAGCTGTTTGTCTGTCTGTGTTTTCTAGATTTTTCTACGACAACCCGATCCAGTCTGTCGGCCGATCTGCCTTCCAGAACCTACCGAGCTACGCACACTGTGAGAAACCTGCAGCCGATAAAACTAGTGATTACATATTGGGGACTATATTCTCAGAGGGCTTAAGCACTGCTACTTCTGCTACTTGGGCGGAGGGATTTGCCTCATGGTGAGGAGCAGAGAGTTCACCTGGAGTCGCCGGAGTTGGAGTACAAATCACTCCGCCCAAGTAGCAGTGCTTCGCCTTCTGAGAATATAGTTCCCTGGATGTATAGAGGGTTTTCACGACGCGTCGTCAGACCGGAGGTCGCCACATTGGAGGTACTCCGCATCACAAAGCACAGGCTCTGACGCTTGTGTAGATCCCGACCATCGTCAAGGAAAATGGTTATTATTGCTGTGTGTTTTAGGTTGTAGTGGGCTGTAGTCAAGACCACCTTAGTCGAGTCCAAGACAAGTCCTAGACCAGGACTAGTTGAGGTCAAGACAAGACAGAGTCCAAAAAGGTTTGAGTCCAAGTCAAGACCAAGTCCAAAAAGGTTTGAGTCCAAGACAAGACCAAGTACAAAAAGATTTAAGCCCAAAGAGGTTCGAGTCCAAGTCAAGACCGAGTCCAAAGAGGTTCGAGTCCAAAGAGGTTCGAGTCCAAGACAAGACCAAGTCCAAAAAGGTTTGAGTCCAAGACAAGACCAAGTCCAAAAAGGTTTGAGTCCAAGACAAGACCAAGTCCAAAAAGGTTTGAGTCCAAGACAAGACCAAGTCCAAAAAGGTTTGAGTCCAATTCAAGACCGAGTCCAAAGAGGTTCGAGTCCAAAGAGGTTCGAGTCCAAGACAAGACACAGTCCTAAAAGGTTTGAGTCTGAGTCAAGACAGAGTCCAAAAAGTTCGAGTCCGGAAGTCAGGACCAGTCCAGGACAGAATAAAGGTCTTATGCATGACAGTATCAAGACAATCATTTTGGTTTTACTCTCCTCCAATGTTATTATCAACATAATAAAGACACCTGGACTCGGTCCAGACCAGAAGCCATATCTGCTTAAGACCAGCGGTCGGAGACCGAGACAAGTCCGAGTCCAAATACTAGCGAGTCGAGACAAGTCCGAGACCATAGAAAACGGTCTCGAGTCCGAGAGCGTAGAGAGCAAACTGGGGCTCTTTAAGATGATTGAGAGTCCCGTGGCTACACCTTGAGTATCGCAGTGATGTCATACGGTTACGGTTGGGTTGATTAAAGACGTTACTGCATTACTTACTTTGGCCTTTACAACAGGATTTAACCCTTGTGTTGTCTTCCCGTCAAAATTGAAATTTTTAACTTTTTCTTACGTTTTTGTCCCTTTTTTCAATGTTTGCTTATTTTTTGATAATAATAATTTTCAACACTACGTAACACTAACTTATTAACTTTAGTGTTACGGTTATTTTTGGAATTTATGGTCAATAAACCTCATTTATAGGAAATTATACCTAATGTTTGAGTTAGAAAAGCAGAAATTAGGAATTATTGAGACTAAAATTAAAGGAATGGATGTTGATGATAATCACAGACTGGAATATGTCAACTTTACTCAATACTATTTCAAAAACACTTCCATTTGTTTTACAATGCTATAAAATTGAATAAGACGCCCCAAAATTAATGAAAGTAGAGATTTGTACTTGGCAAAGAGCGTTGGTGGAATCAATCATGTTATTTTGGGGAATTAAAAGAACATTGATATAGGACAACATGAGGACAACATGGGGGGCAACATGGGGCAACATGGGGACAACATGAGGTCAACATGAGGACAACATGAGGGCAACATGAGGGCAACATGGGGACAACATGAGGGCAACATGGGGACAACATGATGGCAACATGAGGACAACATGGGGACAACATGATGGCAACATGAGGACAACATGAGGACAACATGAGGGGCAACATGGGGGCAACATGGGGACAACATGAGGTCAACATGAGGACAACATGAGGGCAACATGGGGGCAACATGGGGACAACATGAGGTCAACATGAGGACAACATGAGGGCAACATGAGGGCAACATGGGGACAACATGAGGGCAACATGGGGACAACATGATGGCAACATGAGGACAACATGGGGACAACATGATGGCAACATGAGGACAACATGAGGACAACATGAGGGCAACATGAGGGCAACATGAGGACAACATGAGGACAACATGAAGACAACATGAGGACGACATGAGGGACAACATGAGGACAACATGAGGTCAACATGAGGACAACATGAGGGCAACATGAGGGCACCATGAGGACACCATGGGGACAACATGAGGACAACATGAGGGACAACATGAGGTCAACATGAGGACAACATGGGGGCAACATGAGGGACACCATGAGGACAACATGAGGACAACATGAGGACACCATGAGGACGACATGAGGACAACATGAGGGTTAAAGTATCCAACGTCCACTGTACTCCGTTCAGTTGTGTACACGAGTATTTTTTCCAACATGGCCGCGCATCCGGTTACTGCCCAGAACGAGGCGTCGTGAAAACCCTCTATGCAGTTAGATGGCTGTGTGTCATGTGACGTTGTATTTGTACACACTGTGAGTACACTCTGTTATAGTGACAACACACACAGATGAGAAGTATGTATGGTGTTGTCCTGTGCATTATGTTGTTGTGTTGTTATGTTGTTGTGTTGTTGTGTTGTTGTGTTGATGTGTTGTTATGTTGTTGTGTTGTTGTGTTGTTGTGCTGTTGTGTTGATGTGTTGTTATGTTGTTGTGTTGTTGTGCTGTTGTGTTGTTATGTTGATGTGTTGTTGTTGTTGTGCTGTTGTGTTTGTTGTTGTGTTGTTGTGCTGTTGTGCTGTTGTGCTGATGTGTTGTTGTGTTGTATTGTTGATGTGTTGTTATATTGTTGTGTTGATGTGTTGTTATGTTGTTGTGTTGTTGTTATGTTGTTTTTTTATGTTGTTGTGTTGTTGTGTTGTTGTGTATTGTATACTACGTTGCTCTCTGCATTATTCGGGAGAGTGTGTGGCGGCCTTTAAATAGCTGCAGCCCGGAGACTTGCTCCAAAAAAGCATCATATGACAAATAAAGCTATCTATCTATCTCTCTAGCTATCTATCTCTCTATCTATCCATCTCTCCATCTATCCATCTATCTATCATCCATCTCTCTCTCTATCCATCTATCTCTCTATCTATCTATCTCATGTATCTGGGTGGAAGGCAGATGCAGATGTAATTTAAATGTAATTTAAATGTAATTTAAATGGCAGTTTGCCAGCACTGTGCTTTACATCGCCATTACACTCAGATTTTAACTGCACAACATGTGCGTTTGTAGTCATTACTTTTAAGATAAGAGGAGAATAAGCAGGAGCATGTCAGATCCATGGCGGGCCAAAAACAAAGAGAGCAAGGGGCAGACTTGGCCCGGGCCCCAGATTGGGCAACCTTGCTTTAAGCAATCAAAAAGAAATAGACAACGTTTGTCTGTATGTCAACACACTCTCCTCCTGGTCCTCAGCTCTCTGAACGGAGCAGCAGATCTCACCGAGTTTCCAGATCTGACGGAACCAAGCACCTGGAAAGCCTGTAAGACACACACACACACACACACACACACACACACACACACACACACACACACACACACAGAGACACACACACACACACACACACACAGAGACACACACACACACACACACACATACACACACACACACACACACACATACACAGAGACACACACAGAGACACACAACATGCACACACAGAGACACACACACACACACATACACAGAGACACACACACACATACACACACACACACACACACATACACAGAGACACACACAGAGACACAACATGCACACACAGAGACACATACACAGAGACACACACACACATACACACACACACAGAGACACACACACAGACACACACACATACACAGAGACACACACACACACAGAGACAGAGACACACACACACACAAACAGACACACACACACATACACAGAGACACACACACACACACACACAGACAGACATACACAGCACACACACACAAAAATACAGACACACACAGACACACACACACACAAATACACATTTACACACACAAACACAGACACACACACACACACACACACACACACAGACAGACACACAGAGGACTGCGTCCTATCTGAGTGTTTGCTGTTGTAGACATCAGTGTGTGTTATTACTCTAACTGACCGACTGTGACCTTCTCCTTCTCCTAAAACGCCAACCAAACAAACCGAAATGATCCCCCCCCCCCCCCGGCGTCCCTGCACGCCTCGACTTCCTGTCTCAACAGGACGTCCAGTGGAGAGACATTTGGCTTAATTGTAGCATGACTGCCCTCTTAAATATGTTACAAATACAGGAATAACAAGCATTACTGTAAACATAATGAGGTTGCTCCAGGTTGGACACAGTCCTCATTCATTTTCCTTTCAACCTGGACCATATTTTGCACGTTTTGTGGCCAAAGGAATGATGGGAAAAACAAAACTGGTCCAGAATTACGCAAGTCTGCTGCAGTCGGCAGCGGCACAACGAGCTAAAACCTAAGTTATTGGGCAAAGTGGCCGGTTGGTTCAGCGGCAGAGCAGCCGCGCATGTACTGAGAGGTTTATGCCTCAATGCAGAGGTCCAGGGTTTGAATCCGATCTGTAACGTCTTCCCCCCCTTTCTCACCTAACTGTGCTGGCAAAGATTAAAGGTGGAAAAGCCCAAAAATAATCTTAAAAAAAAAAGAAGTTATTGGGCAAATACGCATCAGTTTCCGTCCACTAAAGGTTGTTTATAATCACTACTTTTAGCGTGTATAGAGCAGCATATCTCCACCAGACTCCATGTAAATAATCACTACTTTTAGCGTGTATAGAGCAGCATATCTCCACCAGACTCCATGTAAATAATCACTACTTTTAGCGTGTATAGAGCAGCATATCTCCACCAGACTCCATGTAAATAATCAGTGATTTTAGCGTGTATAGAGCAGCATATCTCCACCAGACTCCATGTAAATAATCAGTGATTTTAGCGTGTATAGAGCAGCATATCTCCACCATCTCCACCAGACTTGATTTGTCCTTTCACTGTTTCAACTGTGTGTGTGTGTGTGTGTGTGTCTTTCTTTGTGTGTGTGTCTGTGTGTGTGTGTGTGTGTCTCTGTGTGTGTATGTGTCTCTCTCTCTCTGTGTGTGTGTGTGTGTGTGTCTCTCTGTGTGTGTGTGTGTGTGTGTGTGTGTGTGTCTCTCTCTCTCTCTCTCTCTGTGTGTGTGTGTGTGCGTCTCTCTCTCTCTCTCTGTGTGTGTGTGTGTGTGTGTGTGTGTGTGTGCAGGACTATCACAGGAGCTCGGATCACCTCTCTGCCCAGTTCGTGTGTGAGCAGCTTCCAAACCTTCAGCTGCTGTGAGTTCTTCCTGCATTCACATCCGTATACGAGACTATCTCTGTAACTAAAGCCTGGGGGTGGGGGGCAGTAGCTCAGTCTGTAGGGAGTTGGGAACCGGAGGGTCGCGAGTTCAAGTCCCAGAGTATGGTGGTGTACTAGTAGCAGGATGCATGTGTGTAATTCAGCCCTGTGTGTAGTATGTGTAACAACAACAGAGTGTAAATTGTAATTCCCCTTGTGAGATTAAGTATTATTTTAATTTTTTATTCTTAATTTTTTATTTTTTATTCTTAATTTTTAGTCTTAATTTTTTTATTCTTAATTTTTAGTCTTAATTTTTTATTCTTAATTTTTATTTTTTATTCTTAATTTTTTTATTTTTATTCTTTATTTTTAATTCTTAACTTTTTATTTTTTTATTCTTAATTTTTTTATTCTTTATTCTTAATTTTTAATTTTTTATTCTTAATTTTTTATTTTTATTCTAAATTTTTAATTTTTATTCTTAATTTTTATTTTTTTAATATTAGACCAAAGACATGTTGTTGAAACTACTAATACTAGTTTACACCAATGAGACAAGACTGCACATCGAGAGACTTTATTCATCCCACATCTTTTTTTTTAATTTTCGACCTTTCTGGGTCTTGAGCCGCTCTGTAGAAATCAGTTGGACGCTAGGATGCGTTACGAGAGATTTGCACATTTAGAACAGATGAAAAAATGTGCAATTTACCCTCCTGTTGTCCTTGGGTCTTTCAACAAGTTTCTATATCAGAAATTTGGGTTTCTTGCAACCAAATTGTCAAAAACAATAATGTGGCTAGTTCCATGCAACGCTCTTCACAAGTAATATAAATGATCAGTTCACTACTTTCATTGGATTTGGTTGTTTCATTCAATTGTTTAGCATTTGAAAAAGAAAATGATAAAAGAACGTTGAAATATGTCGGAAAAAGCTTCAAATATGTCGGAAAAAGCTTCAAAATATGTCGGAAAAAGCTTCAAATATGTCGGAAAAAGCTTCAAATATGTCGAAAAAAAAAAGTTTGAAATATGTTGGAAAAGCTTCAAATATGTCTGAAAAAGCTTCAAAAATGTCGGAAAAGCTTCAAAATGTCGGAAAAAGCTTCAAATATGACGGAAAAAAGCTTCAAATATGTATGTCGGAAAAAGCTTCAAATATGTCGGAAAAAAGCTTCAAATATGTCGGAAAAAGCTTCAAAATATGTCGGAAAAAAAAAGCTTCAAATATGTCGGAAAAAGCTTCAAATATGTCGGAAAAAAGCTTCAAATATGTCGGAAAAAGCTTCAAAATATGTCGGAAAAAGCTTCAAATATGTCGGAAAAAAGCTTCAAAATATGTCGGAAAAAGGTTATGTCGGAAAAAGCTTCAAATATGTCAGAAAAAGCTTATGTCGGAAAAAGCTTCAAATATGTCGGAAAAAGCTTCAAATATGTCGGAAAAGCTTCAAAATATGTCGAAAAAAGCTTCAAAATATGTCGGAAAAAGCTTCAAAATATGTCGGAAAAAAGCTTCAAATATGTCGGAAAAAAGCTTCAAAATATGTCGGAAAAAGGTTATGTCGGAAAAAGCTTCAAATATGTCGGAAAAAGCTTCAAATATGTCGGAAAAAGCTTCAAAAATGTCAGAAAAAGCTTCAAATATGTCGGAAAAAGCTTCAAAATGTCAGAAAAAGCTTCAAATATGTCGGAAAAAGCTTCAAAAATGTCGGAAAAAGTGGCAAGAATGTCAAAATAAAGTGAAGAGAAAAACATCGGGAAAGCGACCAAAAGTGTTGAAAAAGACGAGCAAAACGTTGAATTTTTTTCATTTTACATTTATATTCTCCCCTACTGGACTTACGACAACTGAGACTTCCTCTGCAGAGACCTGTCCTATAACCGATCCAGACTCTTCCCAGCCTCTCGGCCTGAGGCCGTTCAGAAGATGTGAGTTCTTATTTTCTAAAGCTAACCTCGTTTACATTTTGTATTCAGTTGTTTGTTTTGTTTTCACATGAAAAGACAAATTTGATCACAATTCCACAAATATTTGTCTTTTATTGAATAAATGAGAAATCTATTAAATTCATGTTTAATACCGTACATATATTTCCTAAATTGGATGGATAATAATAACGTACAGCCAGCTGTGCATTGTGGGAATAATTAGCACCGCTGTTCGACCAATCAGATCACTTACGAGGACATAACATAATGTAATGGAAATATCAGAGCTAAAGTGTGTGTGTGTGTGTGTGTGCGTGTGTGTGTGTGTGCGTGTGTGTGTGTGTGCGTGTGTGTGTGTGTGTGCGTGTGCGTGTGTGTGTGTGTGTGTGTGTGTGTGTGTGTGTGTGTGTGTGTGTGTGTGTGTGTGTTTTGTGCGTTACAGTGATCTGCAACATAACGAGATAGAGGAACTGGAGGAGAACACCTTCCACAGTCTGATGTCACTACGCTCTCTGTGAGAACACACACACACACACACACGCAGACACACACACACACACACACACACAGAACACACACACACACACACACACACACACACACACACACTACTGTAATTAGGCTGCAGATCCTGAGCAGCGATCCTCTTTAAATGCTTCCATGTGGAAACACACGCAGGTCCAGGTGGTCTGCTCGTTGATGGGTCAGATATGATGCCATAGACTGGCTCAAAGTCAAGAATCCACACAGAAATACTACAAGTAATATTAAAACAGAGGTGGAAAGAAGTACTCACATCTTTACCTCAGTAAAAAGTACACGTACCAGCGGAAGAGTGGTTCCCCCCACCCGGCAACGCTACATGTTGTTTGTGAGAATTTATACAACAGGATAGGACGGGTATAAAATACAAGAATAAAAGTTACAATACAGTGTAATAAATTAAAAAGTATTTAAAAAGACGGCAGCATTAAACAGAACAGTCTTCAGCCTTAAAGATGAACTGAACTGAAAAATAAAAGTTGATAACTTGTTGGTTATGATAATTACAAATAAATTACACTAAAAATTTTAATTAAAAAAATCAATATAGCTGTTTTTTAAGCAACACAAAAAATTGCATTTGTTAGTATTAGAACGTTGACAATATCGATGACGTCACTGGCATGGTAGGACCTGAGAAGGCTTATAGGCAACGGCTGCAGCATATTATATACACACAAAAATGAGTCCTTTTAATGGCACGGGTTACACATTTGAGTCTGTGAGGGACATGCCTGTAGTGTCTAACTACCACCACATGGAGGACAATCAGTTTCAGGCTCCCCTTCAGTACAGGATCGTTTTGGGGGGACTGACAGGGATCGTGTGTGTGTGTGGGCGCAGCTTACTGTCATGCACTCTCATTTATTGTATCCAAGCACATTATGCATTTTAGGAAATAGACTGCTTATATAGCGTTTGCATTTAAAAAAACATAAAAAACATGGTTAAGGTCCTGTTTGTTTAAGAAAATAGAGGCAGATAAGTGGAAAATGTAATTGGACAAATTAATCCAATGGGATCGCTTGTTAACTGCACGTAGGAGAGTTACCCCAGTTTGACCATAGATGCAACGGAGGATTCACGAGTTTTGCTGTTTACTTTGATTAGGCAGGTGCAGAGTTGGCGGATTTTTACTATGGAACTAGCAGCTGTTTCTGCCTCAACAATGTGCCCTGAGACGGCGAACATCCGCTAGCTTCAGGGTGAGTAGAGGGACGTTGGATTCTGTGGTTTAGTTAGCGGCTAGTAAACGTATTATTATCGATCTGTGATATTGTTGGAGTCTTGGTTTATTTATACAGTCTGTGGTCGGAGTTCTAGCTTGGGGAGTTTGTCATAAAAGTGCTTCCAACGTATTTAGTTGCTAGCCCTTTCCCTCGGTTGGATCGTTTGGTGTCTAGCTTGGTGTTGTGTCTCAATTTCATGTCATGCCCAGTGTGTCAGTCTCTGTTTTGTTGTTGCTATAAAGCCTATACGTTGGGCTTTATTTTTGTAAGTGAATATGTTCGTGTTTTGTGTATGTGACAACAACGTTACATCCAGCCCTTTGCCTAGTAGACTTGATAGCATGCTGACAACAGGTAAACATACCGCTACCTCTCTGTGCTCTGCCGTGAGCGTTTCAGCGCCCTGTCTGCGGCAGGTAGCATCGGTGGTGTTACTTGCCGGTGGTTATCGGTCTGCCCTGCACTGGAGCCTGCAGGCCTCAGGTTTCAGTCTGTTGGACTTAACCTCACCAGTGACGCTGTTGTATCAGAAGCACAGCTTTCCAAATAGTCTGTCGCTAAAAAATGCTACAGACTCGAAATCCAGGGGCTGTCGGAGGGCTAGCCCGTTTTAAGGCAGCTAGCTGCTAGCCATGAGTTAAGGACTGTTTTATTCCTTGACAAAGGTAGCCTGTGGAAATGTGTCGTAACCCCAGCTGCCTAAGCCCTATACAGTTCCTTACGGCAGCCTGGGGCAATACAGTATGCCCCCAGACGTCTTTTCTTTCTGTTTCCTCAGCCATATGTCTGCTAGCCTCCGACTCTTTGTATGTTGTTCCTATGGCTGCGCTGCTAGTGCTAGTTAGCCACGGAGTAGCTTACCATGCCAGTGACGTAGTAGATTGTGGAATTCCAACATGGCGGCGCCCATGTAACAAAAAAAACAACACTTTCAACTTGCCATTTTGTCCCTTTTAACAAATTCACCCATTTTAATAATTGTACCAGTGAGAAGAAATAAAATACATCTGTTATATCACCATTTTTCAAATTCCAGTTCAGTTCATCTTTAAAGGTCCCATGACATGGTGCTCTTTGGATGTTTTATATAGACCTTAGTGGTCCCCTAATACTGTATCTGAAGTCTCTTTTATATAGACCTTAGTGGTCCCCTAATACTGTATCTGAAGTCTCTTTTATATAGACCTTAGTGGTCCCCTAATACTGTATCTGAAGTCTCTTATATAGACCTTAGTGGTCCCCTAATACTGTATCTGAAGTCTCTTTATATAGACCTTAGTGGTCCCCTAATACTGTATCTGAAGTCTCTTTATATAGACCTTAGTGGTCCCCTAATACTGTATCTGAAGTCTCTTTATATAGACCTTAGTGGTCCCCTAATACTGTATCTGAAGTCTCTTTATATAGACCTTAGTGGTCCCCTAATACTGTATCTGAAGTCTCTTTATATAGACCTTAGTGGTCCCCTAATACTGTATCTGAAGTCTCTTTATATAGACCTTAGTGGTCCCTAATACTGTATCTGAAGTCTCTTTATATAGACCTTAGTGTCCCCTAATACTGTATCTGAAGTCTCTTTTTTTATATAGACCTTAGTGGTCCCTAATACTGTATCTGAAGTCTCTTTTATATAGACCTTAGTGTCCCCTAATACTGTATCTGAAGTCTCTTTTATATAGACCTTAGTGTCCCCTAATACTGTATCTGAAGTCTCTTTATATAGACCTTAGTGTCCCCTAATACTGTATCTGAAGTCTCTTTTATATAGACCTTAGTGTCCCCTAATACTGTATCTGAAGTCTCTTTATATAGACCTTAGTGTCCCCTAATACTGTATCTGAAGTCTCTTTATATAGACCTTAGTGTCCCCTAATACTGTATCTGAAGTCTCTTTTATATAGACCTTAGTGTCCCCTAATACTGTATCTGAAGTCTCTTTTATATAGACCTTAGTGGTCCCCTAATACTGTATCTGAAGTCTCTTTTATATAGACCTTAGTGTCCCCTAATACTGTATCTGAAGTCTCTTTATATAGACCTTAGTGTCCCCTAATACTGTATCTGAAGTCTCTTTTATATAGACCTTAGTGTCCCCTAATACTGTATCTGAAGTCTCTTTATATAGACCTTAGTGTCCCCTAATACTGTATCTGAAGTCTCTTTTATATAGACCTTAGTGTCCCCTAATACTGTATCTGAAGTCTCTTTATATAGTCCCCTAATACTGTATCTGAAGTCTCTCTTTTATATAGACCTTAGTGTCCCCTAATACTGTATCTGAAGTCTCTTTATATAGACCTTAGTGTCCCCTAATACTGTATCTGAAGTCTCTTTTATATAGACCTTAGTGGTTCCTAATACTGTATCTGAAGTCTCTTTTATATAGACCTTAGTGTCCCCTAATACTGTATCTGAAGTCTCTTTTATATAGACCTTAGTGTCCCCTAATACTGTATCTGAAGTCTCTTTTATATAGACCTTAGTGGTCCCTAATACTGTATCTGAAGTCTCTTTATATAGACCTTAGTGTCCCCTGTATCTGAATCTTTTATATAGACCTTAGTGGTCCCTAATACTGTATCTGAAGTCTCTTTTATATAGACCTTAGTGGTCCCCTAATACTGTATCTGAAGTCTCTTTATATAGACCTTAGTGTCCCCTAATACTGTATCTGAAGTCTCTTTTATATAGACCTTAGTGGTCCCTAATACTGTATCTGAAGTCTCTTTATATAGACCTTAGTGGTCCCCTAATACTGTATCTGAAGTCTCTTTATATAGACCTTAGTGGTCCCCTAATACTGTATCTGAAGTCTCTTTATATAGACCTTAGTGGTCCCTAATCCTCCTCTTCTGTACTCCGTAGTGATTTATCTTGGAACAGACTGTCAACGGTGAAGCCAAACTCTTTCTCTGCTCTGCCGGCTCTCACCAAACTGTGAGTTACCATAGCAACCACAACTCAATCTGAAGAGTCTCTACTGGTCGTTAATAGAATAGAATAGAAAGCCTTTATTGTCATTATACATGTGCAGACCTGTGGAATGACATAGAAGCAACACCTTTACAGTGTCAACACGAAATATAAAAACATAAAATATAACCTTGTGTTGTCCTTCGGGTCAAATTTGACTCGTTTTAAAAAAAATTTTAGATCAGAAATATGGGTTTCTTTGAACATAAATGCCCAAATATAACATTGATGCATGCATGTAGGTTACATGGAACCCAGACTATGTTCTTTGCAGGTGAAATGAGCAATTACATTCATTGAATTTTGGGTGTTTTATTCAATTTTTACATTTGAAAAACATGTTTGAATGGTTTTAAAACACTATCCTGACATAACCTAGTCTGGGATAGTATCTTTATATAGACCTTAGTGGTCCCTAATACTGTATCTGAAGTCTCTTTATATAGACCTTAGTGGTCCCCTAATACTGTATCTGAAGTCTCTTTATATAGACCTTAGTGGTCCCTAATACTGTATCTGAAGTCTCTTTTATATAGACCTTAGTGGTCCCTAATACTGTATCTGAAGTCTCTTTATATAGACCTTAGTGGTCCCCTAATACTGTATCTGAAGTCTCTTTATATAGACCTTAGTGGTCCCTAATACTGTATCTGAAGTCTCTTTTTATATAGACCTTAGTGGTCCCCTAATACTGTATCTGAAGTCTCTTTATATAGACCTTAGTGGTCCCTAATACTGTATCTGAAGTCTCTTTATATAGACCTTAGTGGTCCCTAATACTGTATCTGAAGTCTCTTTTATATAGACCTTAATGGTCCCCTAATACTGTATCTGAAGTCTCTTTTATATAGACCTTAATGGTCCCCTAATACTGTATCTGAAGTCTCTTTTATATAGACCTTAGTGGTCCCTAATACTGTATCTGAAGTCTCTTTTATATAGACCTTAGTGGTCCCCTAATACTGTATCTGAAGTCTCTTTATATAGACCTTAGTGGTCCCCCTAATACTGTATCTGAAGTCTCTTTATATAGACCTTAGTGGTCCCTAATACTGTATCTGAAGTCTCTTTTATATAGACCTTAGTGGTCCCTAATACTGTATCTGAAGTCTCTTTATATAGACCTTAGTGGTCCCTAATACTGTATCTGAAGTCTCTTTATATAGACCTTAGTGGTCCCCTAATACTGTATCTGAAGTCTTTTATATAGACCTTAGTGGTCCCTAATACTGTATCTGAAGTCTCTTTTTATATAGACCTTAGTGGTCCCCTAATACTGTATCTGAAGTCTCTTTATATAGACCTTAGTGGTCCCTAATACTGTATCTGAAGTCTCTTTTATATAGACCTTAGTGGTCCCCTAATACTGTATCTGAAGTCTCTTTTATATAGACCTTAGTGGTCCCTAATACTGTATCTGAAGTCTCTTTTATATAGACCTTAGTGGTCCCCTAATACTGTATCTGAAGTCTCTTTATATAGACCTTAGTGGTCCCTAATACTGTATCTGAAGTCTCTTTTATATAGACCTTAGTGGTCCCCTAATACTGTATCTGAAGTCTCTTTTATATAGACCTTAGTGGTCCCTAATACTGTATCTGAAGTCTCTTTATATAGACCTTAGTGGTCCCTAATACTGTATCTGAAGTCTCTTTTATATAGACCTTAATGGTCCCCTAATACTGTATCTGAAGTCTCTTTTATATAGACCTTAGTGGTCCCTAATACTGTATCTGAAGTCTCTTTTATATAGACCTTAGTGGTCCCTAATACTGTATCTGAAGTCTCTTTTATATAGACCTTAGTGGTCCCCTAATACTGTATCTGAAGTCTCTTTATATAGACCTTAGTGGTCCCTAATACTGTATCTGAAGTCTCTTTATATAGACCTTAGTGGTCCCTAATACTGTATCTGAAGTCTCTTTATATAGACCTTAGTGGTCCCCTAATACTGTATCTGAAGTCTCTTTTATATAGACCTTAGTGGTCCCTAATACTGTATCTGAAGTCTCTTTTATATAGACCTTAGTGGTCCCTAATACTGTATCTGAAGTCTCTTTATATAGACCTTAGTGGTCCCTAATACTGTATCTGAAGTCTCTTTTATATAGACCTTAGTGGTCCCTAATACTGTATCTGAAGTCTCTTTTATATAGACCTTAGTGGTCCCTAATACTGTATCTGAAGTCTCTTTATATAGACCTTAGTGGTCCCTAATACTGTATCTGAAGTCTCTTTTATATAGACCTTAATGGTCCCTAATACTGTATCTGAAGTCTCTTTTATATAGACCTTAGTGGTCCCTAATACTGTATCTGAAGTCTCTTTTATATAGACCTTAGTGGTCCCTAATACTGTATCTGAAGTCTCTTTTATATAGACCTTAGTGGTCCCCTAATACTGTATCTGAAGTCTCTTTATATAGACCTTAGTGGTCCCCTAATACTGTATCTGAAGTCTCTTTTATATAGACCTTAGTGGTCCCTAATACTGTATCTGAAGTCTCTTTATATAGACCTTAGTGGTCCCTAATACTGTATCTGAAGTCTTTATATAGACCTTAGTGGTCCCTAATACTGTATCTGAAGTCTCTTTATATATAGACCTTAGTGGTCCCCTAATACTGTATCTGAAGTCTCTTTATATAGACCTTAGTGGTCCCTAATACTGTATCTGAAGTCTCTTTATATAGACCTTAGTGGTCCCTAATACTGTATCTGAAGTCTCTTTTATATAGACCTTAGTGGTCCCCTAATACTGTATCTGAAGTCTCTTTTTATATAGACCTTAGTGGTCCCTAATACTGTATCTGAAGTCTGTTTATATAGACCTTAGTGGTCCCCTAATTTTTTTAACTCAAAAATAAGGTAAAATGTTATGATCAATTAGGTTAATTGATCATGAATGTAAAACAAACCCTTGAAAAAAGTGACAAAAACGTTTTAAAAAAAGCTTTGAAAGCATAAAAACTACAAAAATTTCAAATTTCACGAGTTCATAGTCGAAGAGAGGAGACCAACAAGGGTTAAAGTTACACGTGTGTTTACCTGTCTGTTACCTGTCTGCAGTGACCTGTCGTCCAATCAGCTGTCGTCTCTGCCTCTGATTGGTCTGAAGAGTTTAACTCACCTGCGATTGGCTGGAAACACACAGCTGATGGAGTTAATACCCCGAGAGGAACTGCCCCGAGTCAGGTGAACACACAGTCAACCACATCACATGAGCAATGTAGAATTAATCTTCAGATGTAGTTCTGCCTCTGATCCGGTTTCTGAATGTCCTCTGATCCGGTTTCAGAATGTCCTCTGATCCGGTTTCTGAATGTCCTCTGAATGGTTTCTGAATGTCCTCTGAATGGTTTCTGAATGTCCTCTGATCCGGTTTCTGACTGTCCTCTGATCCGGTTTCTGACTGTCCTCTGATCCGGTTTCTGAATGTCCTCTGAATGGTTTCTGAATGTCCTCTGATCCGGTTTCTGAATGTCCTCTGATCCGGTTTCTGACTCTCCTCTGATCCGGTTTCTGACTGTCCTCTGATCCGGTTTCTGAATGTCCTCTGAATGGTTTCTGAATGTCCTCTGATCCGGTTTCTGAATGTCCTCAGATCTGGTTTCTGAATGTCCTCAGATCTGGTTTCTGACTGTCCTCTGATCCGGTTTCTGACTGTCCTCTGATCCGGTTTCTGACTGTCCTCTGATCCGGTTTCTGACTGTCCTCTGATCCGGTTTCTGACTGTCCTCTGATCCGGTTTCTGACTGTCCTCTGATCCGGTTTCTGACTGTCCTCTGATCCGGTTTATGAATGTCGTCTGATCCGGTTTATGAATGTCCTCTGATCCGGTTTATGAATGTCCTCTGATCTGGTTTCTGACTGTCCTCTGATCCGGTTTCTGACTGTCCTCTGTCTTCAGTCTCCGGGTGAGCTGTCCAACATCTGCACGGCTTTCTACGTCACTAGAGACGAGGTGGCTAACTGTAGCATGCTAGCTCGTTCTCAATGGA
Source organism: Etheostoma perlongum (assembly GCA_026937815.1). Lineage (NCBI taxonomy): Eukaryota > Metazoa > Chordata > Actinopteri > Perciformes > Percidae > Etheostoma > Etheostoma perlongum. The sequence goes on along the minus strand of CM049393.1, from coordinate 7,200,841 downwards.
AAACACTGCTCCAACAGCCACTATTGGAATAGAATCTCCAAAAGAACTACTTCCTGTCCCTGTTGTGTCCCTGGTCTAGAAGAAGTCTCCCAGCTGATCCTGCCTTGGACTGACCAAAGCTGGAGAAAGAGTTATCAGCTGATGGGATCTTACCGAGCTACTGAGCATGTGCAGCTCCCAACAAAGATAGGATAGAAGAGAGATGTCTCACTCTGGCGATAAAACTAGCGAGATGTCTCACTCTGGAGATAAAACTAGTGAGATGTCTCACTCTGGAGATAAAACTAGAGAGATGTCTCACTCTGGAGCTAAACCTAGTGAGATGTCTCACTCTGGAGATAAAACTAGTGAGATGTCTCACTCTGGAGCTAAAACTAGCGAGATGTCTCGTCTCACTCTGGAGATGAAACTAGTGAGATGTCTCACTCTGGAGATAAAACTAGAGAGATATCTCACTCTGGAGATGAAACACATAGGATCTGCTGCAATGTGCAGAACAACAAAAATATGGTGTTTTTTAATTAAACCATGGAAACCTATTCTGGTACAACCTCAAAATACAGTTATGGACCTTAAAATTAGCAGAACGTGGCGCTATAAGAAGACATCTGTGTCGCGCTGATGGTCCTGCCCTGGTGGCACTGGACTGGAAGCGCAGAGAACTCTCTCTTCTACTTAAAAGTGTTTGTGTTTTCAGGGTGATGGAGCTTCCTTACGCCTTCCAGTGCTGTGCCTTTGTTTCCTGTGAGAGGAGAGGAGGAGGTGCATCCTGGGAGAGAGAGGACACCGCAGACTCCGTCGGGAAAGACACGTCCGTCCTCTCCAGCCAAGGTGACGCCAAACTCCTAAAACAAGAACTACAGCAACGCTGCTTGCTACGGAAGAGGATTAGGGCCACTGGTGAAAAATGTATGTGAGTTCTGAGTTTTTTCTCTGAGATTAAAGTCAGAATTCTGAGATTAAAGTCAGAATTCTGACTTTTTTCTCAGAATTCTGACTTTTTTCTCAAAATTTTAAAAAGTCAGAATTCTGACTTTTTTCTCAGAATTCTGACTTTTTTCTCAAAATTTTAAAAAGTCAGAATTCTGACTTTAATCTCAGAATTCTGACTTTAATCTAAGAATTTAAAAAAGTCAGAATTCTGACTTTTTTCTCAAAATTTAAAAAAGTCAGAATTCTGACTTTAATCTCAGAATTCTAAGAAAAATTTCAGAATTCTGAGAAAAAAGTCAGAATTTTGAGATTAAAGTCAGAATTCTGAAAAAAAGTCAGAACTCACATACATTTTTCACCAGTGGCCCTAATCCTCTTCCGTAGCTTTCCACTGATTTAAATACTGCGGTGAAACTAGAAGCCCAACTGTGTGAGAGTGAGTAAAATGATATTTCAAAATAAAAGCCTCTCCTTGCTTTGCTCTGCAGTAGATCAGGACTGGGAGGATTTCTTGATAGAATTTGAAGATGAACCCAAGCTTCAACACTCGGTCCACTGCAGCCCTGCACCAGGTAACACAAACAACAACTATCAAATGAACACTTTAAAGCAAGGCTGCCCAATTAGGGGCCCGCGGGCCAAGTCTGGCCCTTGCTCTCTTTGTTTTTTTAGGGAGGCGCCCCGGACACTGAAT
>CM049393.1:7189214-7194214 GCA_026937815.1 Etheostoma perlongum | reverse complement strand
ATTAACGTAATGCGCTCGAACTCAGGACCGGACAGAGTTCTTTTTTAAAGGAGCTCGGTAAGGTTTTGAGTGAGTGTGAACCTGAGGAGTATTTATTTGTGGGGGTGATTTTAACTGTACGCAGGATGATGGTCTGGACAGGAACCACAGTGAGCCTCATGCTGCCTCTAAGAAAAGCCATGCAGCAGCTGGTGGTCACCACAGATTAGCTGGCGTCTGGAGGGGGAGCCATGCCCAGCAGAAACAATACACCTGGGTGCACAGTAGGGACCACCGGTTGGCTATGGCCAGGTTGGACAGGTTTTATTGTTTTAAGCACCATGTTAATGTTTTTAAAGGGTGCTATATATATGGCCTGTTGGGTTTTCTGACCATTCCTGTGTGTCCTGTGATGTTTTTATTGCCAATATTAAACCTAGATCTGCATATTGGCAGTTTAACTCTGCTTTGCTTTTAGATGCACATTTTAGAGATGTTTTTAGGTTTTTCTGGAAGGGTTTTAGAGAGACTAAGGGGATTTTAGTTCACTGAGGCAGTGGTGGGACGTTGGTAAGGCTGACATCGGGCAGCTCTGTCGGCAGTACACTCTCAACGTTTCTCGGAACATTGCTGAGTCTATGAAGGATCTGGAGACATCCATCCTGGACCTGCAGGTTTCTGCAGGGTCCACAGGTAATCAAGGCTGTATTGAAGACCTTAAGTCCAAAAAGCCGCTTTTGGCGGACCTGCTGGGCTTAAAGGCAAAAGGGGCACTGATCGGTCCCGGTTCCAGAGCGCCACACTGATGGACTCGCCGACCAAGTTCTTCTTCAGCCTGGAGAAGAAAGCGATCAGAGCAGGATGATACATGCTCTGAAGTCGGCAAGTGGACAGGACCTGTCCGCGGCGTCGCAGATCGTGGGAGAGCCGTGGAGTTCTACTCCAACCTCTACAGGACGGAGTATGAGGATGATGATGAGGCCTTCGATGGGTTCTGCAGAGGGCTGCCCACGGTTTCTGAGGATGGTAACCGGGACCTTGAGGGGCCTCTGACTGAGGAAGAGTTGCTCAGGGCTTTGAGTAGCATGCAGGGGGGAAAGGCTCCTGGCATTGATGGTCTCCCCCAGAGTTCTATAGGACTTTCTGGGAGGATATGAAAAGCGGATGTTCTCGATGTTTTTGAAGACAGTTTTGTCAACGGTATGCTTCCTCAGAGTTCCGGGCTGTGTTGACTCTCCTCCCAAAGGGGGGACTTGACGGACATTCGAAATTGGAGACCCCTCTCTCTGTTATGCTCGGACTATAAACTATTGTCCAAGGTCCTGGCCTCTAGGCTGAAGCAGGTGCTGGACCGGGTCATCCATAGGGACCAAACCTATTTGCGTGCCCGGCAGGTCCATTGTAGACAATGTGTCATTGATTCGTGATATTTTGACCGTCTCTGGTTCGTTGGGTCTGGAAACTGGTCTGGTTTCGTTGGACCAGGAGAAGGCGTTTGACCGGGTTGAGCACCGTTACCTGTGGAACGTGTTGGCCCGGTTGCCTCAGCCCTGGTTTCATTGCCAAGATGAAGGTTTTGTATGAAAACGTTGAGAGTGTGCTGAAGATTAATGGAGGCTTGTGTAAGCCATTCCCCGTGACCCGGGGGATCAGACAGGGCTGCTCCATGTCAGGGATGCTGTATGCTCTGTCCATTGAGCCCATGTTGCACAATGTCCGCTCTTTTATCAGTGGCCTTGTTTTACCTGGTTTTAACACTTGTTTTACTGTTTCGGCCTATGCAGGCGACATCGTCATCTTCACACAGAACCAGCAGGATGTGGGCGTTTTGGGGCACATTGTCACAGTTTTCAGAAGCTCTCGGCTGCCAGGGTGAACTGGGCCAAGTGGGGCCCTGGCAGTGGGGAGGTGGGCTGGAGGTCTCCCTCGGCTTCCAGGTGGTTGTCCTGGAGAGGGGGGTTTCAAGTATCTAGGGGTTTATCTGGGTGATCACGCCACCGTGGCCTTGAATTGGGAGGGGGTGGTTGAAAGAGTGGTGGGGAAGTTGGATAGATGGAGGTGGCTGCTTCCCCACCTGTCCTACAGAGGCAGGGTGCTGGTCGTTAACAATCTGGTCGCATCCTGCCTCTGGCATAAGCTCAAATGTATGGAGCCCCCTGCTGGTCTGCTGAAAAAGTTACAGTCCATCATTTTGGACTTTATCTGGGACGGTTTGCATTGGGTTCCTCAGAGTATTTTATTTTTGCCAAAGGAGGTGGGGGGGCAAGGTTTAGTTGATTTATTATGCCGGACCGCTGCTTTTAGATTGCAGTTTGTGCAGCGGTTTTTATTCGGTGATGATGATGTCGTCTGGAGGCCTGTAGCCAGCACCATTTTGAGGGGGGTGGAGGGTCTGGGGCTGGATGCGTCATTGTTTTTAGTGGATAGTGGTTTTATCCCTTTGTGTGGCTTGTCTCGGTTTTATCAAGGACTTTTTAAAGTATGGAGACTTTTTAAATGGACCAGACTGGGGCCGGCGGCATCTCTGTTCTGGCTCCTGGAGGAGCCTCTGGTTTGGGGGGCCCGGCTTGACCTCCGAGATGGTGGCGGACTGGGTCTTAGTGAGAGGCTGATGAGGGTTGGAGTAACGGTTGAGGGGGGATTGTGGATGCTGCTGGTCCCGGGTTACTGAACACGGCGGCGGTGGCCTCTCTGCTGGGACTGAGGTCGGCCCGTCAAACCAGGATTATCCTGACTGAATGGACTAAGAGACTGGGCGCGGTGGAAGCTGAGATGTTGCAGGACTATGGTAATGGGACTGACACCCCCGATTCCACTGACCCTTTTCCTGACATTGGGTTTTTTAACTGAGCACGCTGGCCCGTCAGCACAGCGTGTGTTGCCCTCTGTTGTGGACCTGCACACGCAAGCGGGGAAAGGGTTTTTATAAGTACTGTGTACTGGCCGTCCACAGGAAGACTCTCGTGGGAGGAAGGACCTGGTGTGGATGGACAGACTGCCCCGGACAGGCCGCCGGTGTGGAGACTCTTTTTATAAGCCTCCGCTGAGCAAGAGGGCTGGGGACCTGCAGTGGAGGATCCTCCACGGGGCTCTGGCGGTAAATGTCTTTCTGGCCAGGATTAATAACACCGTGTCCTCCTCGTGTCCCTTCTGTCCCCTCGATGAGACCGTCATACACTGCTACCTGGACTGTCCCAGACTGAGACCTCTGTTTAACATGTTGAGGACTGTGTTTCTGGACTGTGGGGAGGTTTTTACTGAGTCTGCTTTTTTTTTTTGGTGCTGGCTACAACAAACACAATGTAAGGAAGTGGCAACTGTTGAATTTTATTGTGGGTCAGGCCAAAATGTCGATCTATAAGAGCAGAAAGAACCGGGTGGCCAACGTGTCTGGACGAGGGTTGACGGACATGTTTGTCTGTCTGGTGAAGGCCAGGGTGTGGGTGGACTTCCGCTTCCTGTCTCTGATGAGGGACACTCAGGTGTTTGTGGACCAGTGGTGTTTCACCACGGCGGTGTGTTCTGTGCAGGGGGGGGAGCTCGTCTTCCACTCTGTGTTTCTGTGTTAGTGTTTGTTATTTATATTTATTTTGTGCATTTGTAAAGTAATGTATTGTTGGTGAAGATATGGAGAACGTTTCTTTATTTGGTAAATAAATGGTTCTTAAAAATCAAAATCTCTGTGTCTCTCTCTCTGTCTCTCTCTGTCTCTCTCTCTCTCTCTCTCTCTCTCTCTCTCTCTCTCTCTCTCTGTCTCTCTCTCTCTCTGTCTCTCTCTCTTTGTACCTTTCTGTCTCCCTCTCTCTCTCTGTCTCTCTCTCTCTCTCTCTCTCTCTCTCTCTGTCTCTCTCTCTCTCTCTCTGTCTCTCTCTCTTTGTACCTTTCTGTCTCCCTCTCTCTCTCTCTCTGTCTCTCTCTCTGTGTGTCTCTCTCTCTCTCTCTCTCTGTCTCTCTTTCTCTTTCTGTCTCTCTGTGTGTCTCTCTGTCTGTCTCTCTCTCTTTGTCTCTTTCTGTCTCTCTCTCTCTCTGTGTCTCCCTCTCTCTCTTTCTGTCTCTCTCTCTCTTTCTGTCTCTCTCTCTGTCGGTCTCTCTCTGTCTGTCTCTCTCTGTCTCCCTCTCTCTCTCCCTCACTCTTTCTGTCTCTCTCTCTGTGTCTCTCCCTCTCTCTGTCGGTCTCTCTGTGTCTCTGTCTCTCTCTCTCTTTCTGTCTCTCTCTGTGTCTCTCTCTCTCTCTGTCTCCCTCTCTCTCCCTCTCTCTTTCTGTCTCTCTCTCTCTTTGTCTCTCTCCCTCTCTCTGTCGGTCTCTCTCTCTCTGTCTCTCTGTGTCTCTGTCTCTCTCTGTGTTTCTCTCTCCCTCTCTCTGTCTTTCTGTCTGTCGCTCTCTTTGTCTCTTTCTGTCTCTCTCTCTCTCTGTGTCTCTCTCTCTCTCTTTCTCTGTTTCTCGTTCTCTGTCTCTCGGCCTCTCTCAGTAACATTGTAATATTACTAATTCCTCTCAAATGACAGTAACTAGTAATCTATAATGTATCACACACACACACACACACACCCATTCATCTGTCGAGAATTAAACATCATATCTTCTCTGTCTCCAGGCCGCCCCTCGTCCCCGCTGTCCATCCGCCTGGCCGTGTGTCTGTGCTTCCTGTTGGGCCTGGCAGTCACGCTGCCCCCCCTGGTGGCCGGCCACAGCAGCACCTCCCTCTGTTTGCCGCTGCCTTCCTCCTCCTCCTCCTCCTCTTCCTCCCTGACCTTCTCCGTCTCCCTGGTGCTCCTGGACTCGCTGTGCTTCCTCCTCATGACGCTGGCCTACACCCGCCTGTACTGCCAGGCCAACAAGGCTCCGCCCGCCGCCGAAGAAAGACGCGGCGTTAACTCGGCTACGTGGCCTGGCTGCTCTTCTCCGACTGCCTCCTCTACCTCCCTGTCGCCTTCCTCTCCTTGTCCTCGCTGCTGCGCCTCGGCGGCGCCGGGCCGGAGGCGGCGAAGGCGGTGCTGCTGCTCGTGGCTCCGCTGCCAGC
>CM049393.1:7169214-7184214 GCA_026937815.1 Etheostoma perlongum | reverse complement strand
ATAACCTAATTCTAACCTGATCCTAAAACCAGGTCTTAACCCTCAAACAGCCCTTTAACGTTATGGGGACCAGCATTTTGTCCCCACAAAGCTGTCAGGACCCCATAAGTATACTGTATTTCCAGTTTTGGTCCCCACAAATGTAGTAAAACCTGGTCACACACACACACACACACACACTCTTCAAAAAGCCAACATCATTTCAGCTTCAGCTTGTCCCTTTTTAACAATGTTTTAAAAAAGAAATTCTTACGTTTTGTCCCTTTTTAACGATGTTTTAACTTTTTTCTTACGCTTTTGTTCCTTTTTCAACACAAAAGGTCAAAAGGCAGAGAGAAAAAAACATCGCAAAAAGTGACAAAAAACTCTGCTGAAAAGCTTCAGAAGCGTTGAAAAAGCAGCGTGTGTCTCAACTTAGCATGCTGATTGGCTGATCCAGGGAGCATCATCTCCCACGTATATCTCTGGATTTTCCATATTTGTTGCTGTAATAACTCCCTGTATGACGGAGGAAATCAACCAGAGAAGAAGAATGAACAGACAGGAAGTTAGTGTGGTGGGATTCTCACCAACTCAGAACATTTAAGTTGAATGAAATCACTTTGGCTCTAAGCTCTGATGTGTTGTGGGTAATTGTGCGATTGCTTTGGTTCAGATTCAGAGTGACTCACCTCGGCTTCGTGATGTTCTTCTGTTGTTAAATCACGAGTCTTCTGCAGGATATAAATATTTGTGGAATTTATGGTCAATAAACCTCATTTAAATGAAATTATACCTAATGTTTGAGTTAGAAAAGCAGAGTTTTTCCACTTTTTCTTATGTTTTTGTCCCTTTTTTCAAATCTTTTTTCAATGTTTGTCACTTTTTTCGGCGTTTTCAACACTACCTAACACTAACTCATCCCATTTTCCAAAGGTTTCTATATCAGAAACACCATAAAATTGATAAAATAGAAAGTTGCAGGTTTGACTCTGATGTGTTGTGGGTAATTGTGCGATTGCTTTGGTTCAGATTCAGAGTGACTCACCTCGGCTTCGTGATGTTTTTTGTTGTTAAATCACGACTCTTCTCCAGGATATAAATATATTGAGGCTTTTTTTCAATGTTTGTCACTTTTTGGCGTTTTTCAACACTACGTAACACTAACTTATTAACCCTCCTGTTGTCCTGGGGTCACATTTGACCCATTTTCCAAAAGTTTCTATATCAGAAATAGACCATAAAATTGATATTAGAACCTGGGGGAAAAAACACAACGGTCAAAAATGCAGAGAGAAAATAACTTTGATAAAAGCTTCAGAAACGTTGAAAAAAAGCGACAAAGTGTCGAAAAAGGCGTCCAAAAATTTCAATTTTAAAATTTTGACCGAGGAAAACCAAAAGTTGCAGGTCGACGTGAAGACAACACAAGGCTTAACTTTAGTTTTACAGTTATTTTTTGGAATTTATGGTCAATAAACCTCATTTATAGGAAATTATACCTAATGTTTGAGTTAGAAAAGCAGAGTTTTTTCCACTTTTTCTTATGTTTTTGTCCCTTTTTTCAATGTTTGTCACTTTTTTTGATGTTTTCAACACTACCTAACACTAACTTATCCCATTTTCCAAAGGTTTCTATATCAGAAACACCATAAAAATTGATAAAATAGAAAGTTGCAGGTTTGACTCTGATGTGTTGTGGGTAATTGTGCGATTGCTTTGGTTCAGATTCAGAGTGACTCACCTCGGCTTCGTGATGTTCTTCTGTTGTTAAATCACGAGTCTTCTGCAGAATTTAAATATCCACGATGCGTCACGATTACATGGAAACTTTAACTGAAGAGGAGTGTTAACTTTCTCATGACCGGTGTCTATAGAAACCTCAAACTTTGCACAACAGCTGATTACAAACTTAATGTCTATATACAGAGGTCTCAAATGTTTCGTTTCATATTCTAGTTTTAGAGTTTGCTGTTCCATGTTTTTTCTTGGACTAAAAGTAAGAAGAACAGATTTCGGGGTGGAAAGGCCAGTGTGTAATGTGTGTAATAACAGCAGAGTGTAAACTGTAATTTCCCATGTGGGATTAATAAATTATACATTATATCACTTATATCTGCTGTACTACTTTCTTATTAGCTATGTCATACATAACCCGGACTGTGGTCATAACATCTACATCTTACATTTAATCACTTATTCCCTGTTACATAGTGGTCTTATTCTTATTCAGTCAGTCCGTTTATAGGTTATTATGTTTATATTTCATAGTCATAGTTAATATTTAATCATGATCTACTGCACTGTTCACTTTTTCACCTTATCATGGTCAATGCATTTCTGGGAGTGATTTTTATTTTTATTCTTATATATGTGTGTATATGTGTTTGTTGTGTTATGGTTGTCTTGACTACTATCTATCTATCTATCTATCTATCCATCCATTTATCTATCTATCTATCTATCCATTTATTTATCTATCTATCTATCTATCCATTTATTTATCTATCTATCTATCTATCTATCTATCTATCTATCCATTTATCTATCTATCTATCTATCTATCTATCTATCCATTTATCTATCTATCTATCTATCCATTTATTTATCTATCTATCTATCTATCATTTATTTATCTATCTATCTATCTATCTATCTATCTATCTATCTATCTATCTATCTATCTATCTATCTATCTATCCATTTATCTATCTATCTATCTATCTATCTATCTATCCATTTATCTATCTATCTATCTATCTATCTATCTATCCATTTATCTATCTATCTATCTATCTATCCATTTATCTATCTATCTATCTATCTATCTATCTGAGTTTATCTGGAATAATTTTTACTTTATCAGATTCAACACTGTTGCTCAGTAAAATATAGGTACATATATACACATATTACACTTTTTTAGACTCTTTTACCTAATTATTCTTGTTTATTGACAGAAACCTGTTCTTACCATTTATGTTCTTACCATAATTATTCTTTTAACAGTCGTCGCTGCCACCTGCAGACTGAAGGTTGGTACTGCACATTGGATGAGCGTTGTATCAAAGTCATTTATTTAACTCTGCATGCAGTATTTCCCCAAATGTTGATATATTATATATTATATATTATATATTATAGGTTTGAGTTTCGGGGTTACAAGGTCGGGGAATGAATGAACTTCAATGAGCGTCTCACAAGTAGAGAGAAAACGTGTGTGTGTCTGTGTGCAGTTCCAGTCAGATTTATGGCTTCATTACACACACACACACACACACACACACACACACACACACACACACTCAGACAGACCCTAGGTGTGTCATAGGCCTGCGTCAGGTGTGTGAATGTGTTTCACCTGTTTCCTGTTCAAAGCTCAAAGTTCAGACAGACCGAGGCGCCTCACAACAAGAAGAAGAAGAACTCAAGCCTGAAAGGACCTCCGTCTCATAACTACCCCCCAGAAATCACTTCTCACACATCTGGAGGAGGTCGCGTCGGCCTCTGATGGGAGATGGACTGGACCTGAAGGCGAGCAGTCGGACATACTCGAGACCACTGACTGATCCACGGCCTGGCCTGACGGCCATTTTGGAGAAACCAGACAGGTGTGTTTGAACAGGTATGATCACAGCTGCAGCGTATGTTTAACAAAAAGTTCATCCGTCTTGCATGTTGTAGTTTTGGAAGCAAAATCTGGATGAAAACAGCTAAATGTTAAACAAAAGAAATTCACATTCACAATAAGACTTGACAAAACCAAAAAGGGCTTGAAGAGGCGCTGAGCAGTTTGGGCCATTTCTCGCTGTTTTCTCGCTTTTTTTACCCAGGTTTCTCTATAGAGCTCACCCTACAGGTTTCTCTATAGAGTATCCCCCTACAGGTTTCTCTATAGAGCCCCCCTACAGGTTTCTCTATAGAGGCCCCCCTACAGGTTTCTCTATAGAGCCCCCTACAGGTTTTCTCTATAGAGGCCCCCCTACAGGTTTCTCTATAGAGCCCCCCTACAGGTTTCTCTATAGAGCCCCCCTACAGGTTTCTCTATAGAGGCCCCCTACAGGTTTCTCTATAGAGCCCCCCCTACAGGTTTCTCTATAGAGGCCCCCTACAGGTTTCTCTATAGAGCCCCCCTGGGTTTCTCTAGGCCCCCCTACAGGTTTTCTCTATAGAGCCCCCCTAGGTTTTCTCTATAGAGCCCCCTACAGGTTTCTCTATAGAGCCCCCTACAGGTTTCTCTATAGAGCCCCCTACAGGTTTCTCTATAGAGGCCCCCTACAGGTTTCTCTATAGGCCCCCCTACAGGTTTCTCTATAGGCCCCCTACAGGTTTCTCTATAGAGGCCCCTACAGGTTTCTCTATAGAGCCCCCCTACAGGTTTCTCTATAGATCCCCCCTACAGGTTTCTCTATAGATCCCCCCCTACATGTTTCTCTATAGAGCCCCCTACAGGTTTCTCTATAGAACCCCTCCTACAGGTTCCTCTATAGATCCCCCCTACAGGTTTCTCTATAGAGCCCCCCTACAGGTTTCTCTATAGAACCCCCCTACAGGTTTCTCTATAGAGCCCCCCCTACAGGTTTCTCTATAGAACCCCTCCTACAGGTTTCTCTATAGGCCCCCCCTACAGGTTTCTCTATAGTCCCCCTACAGGTTTCTCTATAGAGGCCCCCACATGTTTCTCTATAGAGCCCCCCACAGGTTTCTCTATGAGCGTGTCTAGGTTTTTCTATGTTGATCCCCCACAGGTTTCTCTATAGAGCCCCCTACAGGTTTTGCGTGTGCGTGTCTGTTGCGTGGCGCTTCTGTTGCGTGGCGTGTGCGTGGCGTGTTGTTGCGTGGCGTTCTGTTGCGTGTGAGGTTGCGTGGCGTGTGCGTGGCGTGTCTGTTGCGTGGCGTTGCATTCTGTTGCGTGAGCGTGGCGTGTGGCGTGTCTGTTGCGTGGCGTGTCTGTTGCGTGGCGTGTCTGTGCGTGGCGTGTGTTGCGTGGGCGTGTGCGTGTCGTGTTGCGTGGCGTGGTGTGCCGTTCTTGTTGTGTGTGTGGTCTGTTGTCTGTTGCGTGGCGTGTGCGTGGCGTGTCAGTTGCGTGGCGTGTACATGGCGTGTGCGTGGCGTGTCAGTTGCGTGGCGAGAGTGTGCCATTCTTGTTGCGTGGCGTGTCTGTTGCGTGTGCGTGGCGTGTCTGTTGCATGGCGTGTGCGTACCGTTTTCTATGTCTTTGCACACCAGAAGCGTGTCCGACGCGGCGCTGCAGGCGCTAGCCTGGCCTGTACACGTTCAATTAAATTAAATTTTATTCATAGTATCAATTCATAACAATAGATATCTTAAGACACTTTACACATGTATGTTTCCCATTCATAAATAAAATAGTAGCGTGTCCTTATACTGTATACATACTGATTAGATTACAGCAGAGACAGAATATTTCCTTCTGTATTGACAGGAGCAATATTTGAAAATCAATAAATAAATATTATCTTTTAATTGCATTTATATCTGCATTCATGTCAAAACCTAGAAACATTGAAACATCATAATGTCATTATTAAATATGTATAAATATACATCTGTTTTGTTTCAGCTCCAGCTCCTTGGGGGGGCCCTCCCGGTCGGTCGGTCCCGGTCCCTCTGACTACCCAGCTGCAGCGCCCCCGCTGGGCAGCATGGAGCTCGGAGCAGCCCGGCCGCCGCTCAGGTGCTGGGAGAGAACGAGGCGCTGCAGCAGTTCTTCAGCGGTGAGCACCTACATGTTGTCTCGTTGTCATAATGCTAACATCTGAGATTAATTTCATATTTTCAGACAGAAGGACCTGATCACATAGGAGGTCATTTGTAGACTTAAAATCGGAAAGTACAGGTCACTTCAATGTCTTCTTAAGAAGATTAACCCTCCTTGTTGTCCCATTTTCAAAAAGTTTCTAAATCAGAAATTTAGGTTTCCTTCAACCAAATTGTAAAAAAAAAAAACAACTTAGACTTAGACTCTCTTTATTCATTTTTTTGGGATGACTCCTGCAAGAAAATTGAAATTTCCAGCGTCAGTTTTCAGCAAAAAAATACAGTATAGAGAGAATAAAAGACAGTATAAAGGTAACATTAATAACCTCCTCCTAACAAGTTAAATAACTCATCATTTCACTATCTTCAGGGAATTTGGGTGTTTTATTTAATTTATAGCATTTAAGAAAAAAAAACATTTTGGAACACTGAAAAAGTGACAGAAATGCAGCGAAAAAAACAATAAAAACGTCCAAAAACACGTAAAAAATCTGCATTACATTGTAAAAAGTGAGAAAGGACTTCGAGAAGAGTTAGGAAATGTTTCACCTCCTTGAAGAGGTTCAAGTGGTCCTTACAGAGTCTCCAGGACTCATTTGAACTCATGACCCCTGGCTTACTGGTCCAGTGCTCTAACCTCTGATGGGGTCATGGGGTCTGAGTCAGGGGTCGATGAGTAGAAGGAAGTTTTACTGGTCCTTGAAGGGGTTCAAGTGGTCCTTACAAGTCTCCAGGACTCCAAAGGAAGGCCATGCTGGTCCTTAGGATGGAGGAAGGGATTCAAGTTGTCCTGGAAGTGGTCCCACGGGTGATAGATTATAAATTTAGCGTGTGTGAGTCGCGGCAGTTTCCTGCTAGGACAATCAGCCACGCGTGATGCGGTACTAAGCCGCAATGGGAACAGGTCTAGTCTAGGCAAGAAGAGCAGGTACAGTCACTGGAAAAACGCCATTAGTCCTGAAGAAGACAGTCCTAGGGGACATGGGTAGGTCCTAATGGTCCTTGAGATATATAGTCGGCATTGACTTGATTCCAGTGGACTTCTTGATTTAAGTTCTTGTCGCACTTGAGGAGATTCATGCAGTAAAAGTCATTGAGGCGGTACCATGGGTCCTTGAGAAGGATCTTAGGGTTATTTAGGTATAGTTCTAGTAATTGTTGAGAAGGTTCAAGGGACCCCTGAAAAGGTTAAAGTCTTCGTCCTTGGGGAGTTTTAACAGACACCAGTAGTCCTTGAAAAGGACATTCAGGAAATTCCTAAGGTCCTTATGGTAGTTATAGTGGTCTGCAGAGATCTGAGGAGCAGTTAACGTGTGTGTGTGTGTGTGTGTGTACCCTCAGGTCAGGATGTCAGTGGTGTTTTGGACAGTACCGTTGCCGTGGATCTGAGCATCCTGGAGCAGTACCTCAGCAAACGACATGGACCCCAACAGCTTGTAAGATTCACACTCACATAAATCCAGCTCAATAACTCTCCTGGAACATTTTTATTTTCTATTAATTTGCTCAGTAATGATCCTACACAAAGTCTAATACACATATTGCTTTTAATGTTATTATGTTTTAGAACATTAAAGAGGGAATTTAGTATGTAGTAAAATGTGTGTATAGTACCATAACAGGGGAGTCTTACATCCTCATTCATGGAAACACAGACTGTTTGTTATGTAACACACACACAGATGGCATTGACCTGGTTGGTTATCAGCTGAGTGAAGGTTGTAAATACAGATCTGCAGAGAAGATCCCATTAAAACAATATAAAACACACATAGGTATATGTTAGGAGATAACATAGGCACAGGCTAATTACTGCTAACTAACATGCTAGTTACCATTAACATAGAAACAGGCTAATTACTGCTAACTAACATGCTAGTTAACATCAACATAGGCACAGGCTAATTACTGCTAATTAACATGCTAGTTAACATTAACATAGGCACAGGCTAATTACTGCTAACTAACATGCTAGTTAACATCAACATAGGCACAGGCTAATTACTGCTAATTAACATGCTAGTTAACAATAACATAGGCACAGGCTAATTACTGCTAACTAACATGCTAGTTAACATTAACATAGGCACAGGCTAATTACTGCTAACTAACATGCTAGTTAACATCAACATAGGCACAGGCTAATTACTGCTAATTAACATGCTAGTTAACAATAACATAGGCACAGGCTAATTACTGCTAACTAACATGCTAGTTAACAATAACATAGGCACAGGCTAATTACTGCTAACTAACATGCTAGTTAACATTAACATAGGCACAGGCTAAATATTGCTAACTAACATGCTAGTTAACATCAACATACTGTATTATACGGTGATTTGTCGTGCTTACGACAAAATCGTTAGCCTATTTTTATAAAAAACGTCTGTTACGGAGCCATAACGTGAGCTACAAGCTAACGGAGCCTTTTATACATTGTCGTGTTTCTTTAGAAATAAACAACGGACAAAAAAGTCTTTAAACGCTTCAGATGTAAAGTTATTCTCTGTCAAAGTGATGCCAAAATGAATGGGAGTCAATGGGATGCTAACGGCAGGTGATGGCTTATTAGCATTAAAATGGCGCCATGGGAGCTACGCTAAGAGAGGAGAGGCTGACCCCCTTGGCTGGGAGGCCCAAAAAAGAAATTTGATCCAGTCTGCAAGCTGCCGACTAAACACCACTGGGGTTACCAGATACTCCACAACACTATCGATGTGTTTGTTTGTTTGTTTGTTTTCCCAGCATGCTCCCTGAATCTCCTCCTGACTCGAGCTCGGAGGCTTGTTCACCTGCACAGATACCAGGTATGGTTCACAGCCTAAAACACTTAATTTAAGAGTTTTAATTAGTGCTGTCAGTTAAAGGCGTGATTAACGGCGTCAATGTTGTTATCGCGAGATTAACGTTGTTTCTGGCCTAGCAAACTTTTTTTATTTTTTTTATTTTATTTTTTTATTCACATGCTGTTGCAACATCTAGTAACGTTAGAAAAACTACATCTGGAAGAGATTATTTGCTTAAAGTGTGAATGTTAGTATGAAAATGAACACTACAGTAGGCTTTATATGTATGTATATATGTATATATACTGTATATGTATGTATGTATGTATATACAGTATACACATATATACAAATATATACATATATACTGCCTACTGTAGTGTTCATTTTCACACTAACATTCACACTTTATATATATATATATATATGTGTATATATAGAACACTACAGTAGGCTTTATGCCAATGTTGTTTTCAATAAAAAACAAATCAAGGGACATTTAGAATAGATAAACATGTGCAATTAATTGTGAGTTAACTATGACAATAATGCGATTAATCAAGATTAAATATTTTAATAATTTGATAGCACTAGTTTTAATTAATTAGCCTTGTCTTTTCCCAAAGCTCAGCAGCTCAAATTCACATACCAGAGTTTGCGAAAGTTTAACTACACACAAAATCTTCACAAAAATGTATTTCTTTATGCCTTTGCAAGCAAAGAGACACGAACCTCTACCGTTAACGATACTGTACTTCTCTTAATTGGCAGACTTCCAATACGAGCCACCTTATTGGTCGAACCAGCAGCCCCCCCCTGACGTGTTCCAGCCAACACACCCGCCTGCCCCTTTGTCATCCTGTTGCTTTAAGGATCGAGACCCCGGCCTCGCCCACCATGAGCCGCTGACCCACGAACCGCTCCACAGTTTGGGTCTCACAGACATTAACATCAAGTCTGGGACCACACTTGGTCCCCGTACCCCCCTGCAAGGACACACACACCACTCACCTGAAGACACACGCTACCTGAATCCAGAGAGCTGCTCGCAGGTTTACACCCCTCCCACACCTCCTTCCCCGCCACTGCACCCATCGAACAGCTTTGTCACACCCTGCACCGGTCCGGACCTGGTCTCAAATGTAGCCACGCCTCCTTCAACCTGTCTGCTGGGCTACACGTCCACGATAAACACCTGGTAAACACACCTCCAGCATTGTCAGATTTGTGGCTTTTGTCGCCACAATATGGTGACCTTGTCAGTCAGGGATTGAACTCTGAATCTGTCTGTGTAATCCTGCTTCAGCTCCCCAGGGAGTAAAAAGAGGAGGCGATCTGAGTCTGGGGACCCATCAGCAGGAATTGAGGCTTCCTGCAGTGAAGCAGACGGGACTCAAGGTAGCAGTATAGGGAACAGTGTAGGTGGTTTGGGATCCTACCAGCTGCTAATTTGGGAACAGTATAGGCTGGAACATTGGAGTACTTTGTACGGCAGCAGCTACCAGACACTGTGAGTATATAACCAGCTGAATCTGTGTTTTTAACATCAAATCTGGCCAATAGTTGTTGAGATATCTTGCTCTGGACAGAACATCTGATATCTCCATCCTTACACCAAGCACCTGCACCTGCCTTTCCAGGTCTCCGCTTGCCTACCACGTTGACACAGATAAAGGCTTCAACTCTCTGCAGCTGACGAGGCCTTTGTCTGCCAGAAGAAAAACCACTTCAGGTCACGGTTCACATTGGCGTGGCTGCAGAGCCACGATACGTCCGAACACAGAGCGGGCCGCAGCAGTCGACCACTTCCAGATAAAAGTGTTTGGGATCAAGGTGCGTACAAGACACTTCAACCCTCCTCTCTACACTAGCAAAATATAAAAAAAGAAGTGTTTGTTCCCTTCATTACATAGACATGAATGGGTTAAGATAAATTACACTAAGCCAGTTTGCAATCTACAATAAAAGGCATAAAACTCATCCAGAACTTTGACTGAAAAACTGTAAAATTCCTCTCAAAACTTAATGATTCCCAAGCTCAGGGACTACGGGAGGACATTAGCAATTCGCTACAACCTGGAATAAGACATCTATTAATGTTTTTTGTGCATTGTCCCTAAATCAATTACACAATTGAAGATCCATATCAGTTTGGGTCCAGTGCAGATCTTGGACCAGGACATATCTAGCCTAGTTTAGCATTGAAGCTAATTGAAGACCAAGAGTCCTGGCCTCACTAGAGTCGTGTTGCCAAACTACTGTCAACAAAACTAAATCTGGGAACGTACTAGTGACTTACTAGTACTTTACATGCTCGAGAATCTGGAAAGCTGCTGAATATCGTGGGGAACACAACCAGCAGCTTCAGTGTTCAGTATTTCTTTTCGTGATACCTTCATGTCTCACTTCTTACAGCTGGAATCTCAAGCCACCACGTGACTATTGAGCAATCTCAGCCCGACCGCAGCAAGAAGCCCTTCCACCCTGTCAGGTAGATAACAAAGTATTGCTACATGCACTATGGCCAATTGCACTAGCTTCTAGTTAGTACTTGGGAGACTGTGTGTACTACGGGTGGAACAGTACACAGAAGTCACAGTTTGGTTCATACCTCGTGTTGAAGCCTAGGAGAGAGGAGAGGGGCGAGAGCACAAGACTCCTGGAAAGGGAAGAAGTTGAGTTAGTAACATGCATTAATGGAGTGAGGTTGCATACAGATGGAGAGAAGGAGGAAGCTCAGTGCATCATGGGAAGTCCCCCCAGCCTTATAGGCCTATAGCAGCACAACTAAGGGATGGTTCAGGACTTTCCTGAGCCAGCCTTAACTATAAGCTTTATCAAAGAGGAAAGTCTTAAACCTACTCTTAAATGTGGAGACGGTGTCTGCCTCCTCAACCAAAACTGGAACCTGGTCCCACAGGAGAGCAGCCTGATAGCTGAACGCTCTGCTCCCTGGACCCAAACTGGGACCTGGTTCCACAGGAAAGGAGCCTGATAGCTGAACGCTCTGGCTCCCATTCTACTTTTACACCTTTACACAGATATTTTTAAAACAATAAATTACAATCCCCAGGGTCAGTCTACCCAGCGGCAAAATCACCAAGGTAACGCTCGGCCGGCTGCACTTCAGCGAGGCGGCGTCCAACAACATGAGGAAGAAAGGCAAACCCAACCGGACCAGAGGTGCGTGATTGTTAACAAATAAGAGCATGAACACCACTCAGCGCTACATGCTGACTTTGTGTTTGTCTGTAGGTATTTTCAGATGGTGGTCGGTCTGTGCGGCGCCGTGGTCGGGGGGGAGATGTTCCTCCTCACAGCTCTGGTGTCGGAGAGAATCATCGTCAGGGTAACAACTCGAAACCGAGGAATTAATGATCAGGGCTGTAGTACTCGAGTCCGGTCTTGGACTCGAGTCCGGACTCAAGACCGTTTTTCTATGGACTCGGACTTGTCTCTGACTCGCTAGTATTTGGACTCTGACTTGTCTCGGTCTCGGCCACTGGTCTTGTCCAATATGGCTTTTTGGTCTGGACCGAGTCCAGGTGTCTTTATTATGTTGATAATAATATTGGAGGGACAGTGAAACCCAAAATGATTGTCTTGATACTGTCATGCATAAGACCTTTATTCTGTCCTGGACTCGGTCTTGACTTGGACTCAAACCTCTTTGGACTCGGTCTTGTCTTGGACTCGACTAGTCCTGGTCTTGGACTTGTCTTGGACTCGACTAAGGTGGTCTTGACTACAGCCCTGATTAGTATATAGTAGCCTTTAATATCCACTTTAATATTCCGTTAATATTCCTTTATTAATCCCTTTAACAACGAAGATCTCTTCTTTCTATAACTGCAGCATGTCCTTTCCCCAGGCCTCTAACCCGGGTCAGTTTGAGACGGACGGCGGCGCCATGTGGCAGCGCGGGGGGGTGCAGGACGCCGTGGTGTGCCAGGGCCGCGTGGGCATCAACACCGACTCCCGACGAGGCGCTGGTGGTTTGCGGCAACGCCAAGGTGATGGGCGCCGTCATGCAGCCGTCCGACTACCGCGCCAAAGAAAACATACAGGAGGTAAGACGATGATGTCATCTTCATGGCTCCTCCCTCTAAGGGTCTGACACACACACACACACACACACTTTTGATGCTTTTTTCTCAATGTTTGTCACTTTTTTTGATGTTTTCAACACTACGTAACACTAATTTATTAACTTTAGTTTTACAGTTATTTTTTGGAATTTATGGTCAATAAACCTCATTTATAGGAAATTATACCTAATGTTTGAGTTAGAAAAGCAGAAATTAGGAATTACAGTGGGTGCGGAAAGTATTCAGACCCCTTTAAATTTTTCACTCTTTGTTTCATTGCAGCCTTTTTCCAAAAATCAAAAAAGTTCATTTTATTTCTCAGTAATGTACACTCAGCAACCCATCTTGACAGAAAAAAACAGAAATTTAGAAATTTTTGCATATTTATTTAAAAACAAAAACTGAAATATCACATGGTCATAAGTATTCAGACCCTTTGTTCAGTATTTAGTAGAAGCACCCTTTTGATCTAATACAGCCATGAGTCGTTTTGGGAAAGATGCAACAAGTTTCTCACATCTGGATTTGGGTATCCTCTGCCATTCCTCCTTGCAGATCCTCTCAGTTCTGTCAGGTTGGATGGTAAACGTTGGTGGACAGTCATTTTCAGGTCTCTCCAGAGATGCTCAATTGGGTTTAAGTCAGGGCTCTGGCTGGGCCATTCAAGAACAACCACAGAGTTGTTGTGAAGCCACTCCTTCGTTATTTTAGCGGTGTGCTTAGGGTCATTGTCTTGTTGGAAGGTAAAACCCAGTCTGAGGTCCAGACACTCTGGAAAAGGTTTTCGTCCAGGATATCCCTGTACTTGGCCGCATTCATCTTTCCCTCGATTGCAACCAGTCGTCCTGTCCCTGCAGCTGAAAAACACCCCCACAGCATGATGCTGCCACCACCATGCTTCACTGTTGAGACTGTATTGGACAGGTGATGAGCAGTGCCTGGTTTTCTCCACACATACCGCTTAGAATTAAGGCCAAAAAGTTCTATCTTGGTCTCATCAGACCAGAGGATTTTATTTATCACCATCTTGGAGTCCTTCAGGTGTTTTTTTTTTAGCAAACTCCATGCGGGCTTTCATGTGTCTTGCACTGAGGAGAGGCTTCCTTCGGGCCACTCTGCCATAAAGCCCCGACTGGTGGATTGCTGCAGTGATGGTTGACTTACTACAACTTTCTCCCATCTCCCGACTGCATCTCTGGAGCTTAGCCACAGTGACCATTGGGTTCTTCTTTGCCTCTCTCACCAAGGCTCTTCTCCCCGATAGCTCAGTTTGGCGGACGGCCAGCTCTAGGAAGGGTTCTGGTCGTCCCAAACGTCTTCCATTTGAGGATTATGGAGGCCACTGTGCTCTTAGGAACCTTAAGTGCAGCAGAAATGTTTTTGTAACCTTGACCAGATCTGTGCCTTGCCACAATTCTGTCTCTGAGCTCTTCAGGCAGTTCCTTTGACCTCATGATTGTCATTTGCTCTGACATGCACTGTGAGCTGTAAGGTCTTATATAGACAGGTGTGTGGCTTTCCTAATCAAGTCCAATCAGTATAATCAAACACAGCTGGACTCCAATGAAGGTGTAGAACCATCTCAAGGATGATCAGAAGAAATAGACAGCACCTGAGTTACATATGAGGGTCACGGCAAAGGGTCTGAATACTTATGACCATGTGATATTTCAGTTTTTGTTTTTTAATAAATATGCAAAAATTTCTAAATTTCTGTTTTTTCTGTCAAGATGGGTTGCTGAGTGTACATTACTGAGAAATAAAATGAACATTTTTGATTTTTGGAAAAAGGCTGCAATGAAACAAAGAGTGAAAAATTTAAAGGGGTCTGAATACTTTCCGTACCCACTGTATTGAGACTAAAATTAAAAGAATGGATGTTGATGATAATCACAGACTGGAATATGTCAACTTTTACTCAATACTATTTCAAAAACACTTCCATTTGTTTTACAATGCTATAAAATTGAATAAGACGCCCCCAAAATTAATGAAAGTAGAGATTTGTACTTGGCAAAGAGCGTTGGGTGGAATCAATCATGTTATTTTGGGGAATTAAAAAGAACATTGATATAGGACAACATGAGGACAACATGGGGACAACATGAGGACAACATGAGGACAACATGAGGACAACATGAGGACAACGGGACAATTTTTAACCCTCATGTTGCCTTCATGTTGTCCTCATGTTGCCTTCATGTTGTCCTCATGTTGTCCTCATGTTGTCCTCATGTTGTCCTCATGTTGTCTTCATGTTGCCCTCATGTTGCCCTCATGTTGTCCTCATGTTGTCCTCATGTTGTCCTTATGTTGCCCTCATGTTGTCTTCATGTTGCCCTCATGTTGTCCTCATGTTGCCT
>CM049393.1:7148714-7168714 GCA_026937815.1 Etheostoma perlongum | reverse complement strand
CCTACAGGTTTCTCTATAGAGTATCCCCCTACAGGTTTCTCTATAGAGTATCCCCCTACAGGTTTCTCTATAGAGCCCCCCTACAGGTTTCTCTATAGAGCCCCCCTACAGGTTTCTCTATAGAGCCCCCCCTACAGGTTTCTATAGAGCCCCCCTACAGGTTTCTCTATAGAGCCCCCTACAGGTTTCTCTATAGAGCCCCCTACAGGTTTCTCTATAGAGCCCCCCTACAGGTTTCTCTATAGAGCCCCCCTACAGGTTTCTCTATAGAGCCCCCCTACAGGTTTCTCTATAGAGCCCCCCTACAGGTTTCTCTATAGAGCCCCCCCTACAGGTTTCTCTATAGAGCCCCCCTACAGGTTTCTCTATAGAGCCCCCCTACAGGTTTCTCTATAGAGCCCCCCACAGGTTTTTTCTATAGAGCCCCCACAGGTTTCTCTATAGAGCCCCCCCTACAGGTTTCTCTATAGAGCCCCCTACAGGTTTCTCTATAGAGCCCCCCCCCTACAGGTTTCTCTATAGAGCCCCCTACAGGTTTCTCTATAGAACCCCTCCTACAGGTTCCTCTATAGATCCCCCCTACAGGTTTCTCTATAGAGCCCCCCTACAGGTTTCTCTATAGAACCCCCCTACAGGTTTCTCTATAGAGCCCCCCCCTACAGGTTTCTCTATAGAACCCCTCCTACAGGTTTCTCTATAGATCCCCCCTACAGGTTTCTCTATAGATCCCCCCTACAGGTTTCTCTATAGAGCCCCCTACATGTTTCTCTATAGAGCCCCCCCTACAGGTTTCTCTATAGAGCCCCCCTACAGGTTTCTCTATAGAGCCCCCCTACAGGTTTCTCTATAGATCCCCCCCACAGGTTTCTCTATAGAGCCCCCTACAGGTTTTTGCATGTGCGTGGCGTGTCTGTTGCGTGGCGCTTCTGTTGCGTGGCGTGTGCGTGGCGTGTTAGTTGCGTGGCGTTCTTGTTGAGTGTCGAGAGTGTGGCGTGTGCGTGGCGTGTCTGTTGCGTGGCGCTTCTGTTGCGTGAGGTGTGCGTGGCGTGTCTGTTGCTTGATGTGTGCGTTGCATTCTTGTTGCGTGGCGAGAGCGTGGCGTGTCTGTTGCGTGGCGTGTCTGTTGCGTGGCGTCTGCGTGGCGTGTGCATGGCGTGTGCGTGTCAGTTGCGTGGCGAGAGTGTGCCGTTCTTGTTGTGTGGTGTGTCTGTTGCGTGGCGTGTGCGTGGCGTGTCAGTTGCGTGGCGTGTACATGGCGTGTGCGTGTCAGTTGCGTGGCGAGAGTGTGCCATTCTTGTTGCGTGGCGTGTCTGTTGCGTGTGCGTGGCGTGTCTGTTGCATGGCGTGTGCGTACCGTTTTCTATGTCTTTGCACACCAGAAGCGTGTCCGACGCGGCGCTGCAGGCGCTAGCCTGGCCTGTACACGTTCAATTAAATTAAATTTTATTCATAGTATCAATTCATAACAATAGATATCTTAAGACACTTTACACATGTATGTTTCCCATTCATAAATAAAATAGTAGCGTGTCCTTATACTGTATACATACTGATTAGATTACAGCAGAGACAGAATATTTCCTTCTGTATTGACAGGAGCAATATTTGAAAATCAATAAATAAATATTATCTTTTAATTGCATTTATATCTGCATTCATGTCAAAACCTAGAAACATTGAAACATCATAATGTCATTATTAAATATGTATAAACATACATCTGTTTTGTTTCAGCTCCAGCTCCTTGGGGGGGCCCTCCCGGTCCCGGTCCCGGTCCCGGTCCCTCTGACTACCCAGCTGCAGCGCCCCCCGCTGGGCAGCATGGAGCTCGGAGCAGCCCGGCCGCCGCTCCAGGTGCTGGGAGAGAACGAGGCGCTGCAGCAGTTCTTCAGCGGTGAGCACCTACATGTTGTCTCGTTGTCATAATGCTAACATCTGAGATTAATTTCATATTTTCAGACAGAAGGACCTGATCACATAGGAGGTCATTTGTAGACTTAAAATCGGAAAGTACAGGTCACTTCAATGTCTTCTTAAGAAGATTAACCCTCCTTGTTGTCCCATTTTCAAAAAGTTTCTAAATCAGAAATTTAGGTTTCCTTCAACCAAATTGTAAAAAAAAAAACAACAACTTAGACTTAGACTCTCTTTATTCATTTTTTTGGGATGACTCCTGCAAGAAAATTGAAATTTCCAGCGTCAGTTTTCAGCAAGAAAAATACAGTATAGAGAGAATAAAAGACAGTATAAAGGTAACATTAATAACCTCCTCCTAACAAGTTAAATAACTCATCATTTCACTATCTTCAGGGAATTTGGGTGTTTTATTTAATTTATAGCATTTTAAGAAAAAAAAAACATTTTGGAACACTGAAAAAAGTGACAGAAATGCAGCGAAAAAACAATAAAAACGTCCAAAAACACGTAAAAAATCTGCATTACATTGTAAAAAGTGAGAAAGGACTTCGAGAAGAGTTAGGAAATGTTTCACCTCCTTGAAGAGGTTCAAGTGGTCCTTACAGAGTCTCCAGGACTCATTTGAACTCATGACCCCTGGCTTACTAGTCCAGTGCTCTAACCTCTGATGGGGTCATGGGGTCTGAGTCCAGGGGTCGATGAGTAGAAGGAAGTTTTACTGGTCCTTGAAGGGGTTCAAGTGGTCCTTACAGAGTCTCCAGGACTCCAAAGGAAGGCCATGCTGGTCCTTAGGATGGAGGAAGGGGATTCAAGTTGTCCTGGAAGTGGTCCCACGGGTGATAGATTATAAATTTAGCGTGTGTGAGTCGCGGCAGTTTCCTGCTAGGACAATCAGCCACGCGTGATGCGGTACTAATCCGCAATGGGAACAGGTCTAGTCTAGGCAAGAAGAGCAGGTACAGTCACTGGAAAAACGCCATTAGTCCTGAAGAAGACAGTCCTAGGGGACATGGGTAGGTCCTAATGGTCCTTGAGATATATAGTCGGCATTGACTTGATTCCAGTGGACTTCTTGATTTAAGTTCTTGTCGCACTTGAGGAGATTCATGCAGTAAAGTCATTGAGGCGGTACCATGGGTCCTTGAGAAGGATCTTAGGGTTATTTAGGTATAGTTCTAGTAATTGTTGAGAAGGTTCAAGGGACCCCTGAAAAGATTAAAGTCTTCGTCCTTGGGGAGTTTTAACAGACACCAGTAGTCCTTGAAAAGGACATTCAGGAAATTCCTAAGGTCCTTCTGGTAGTTATAGTGGTCTGCAGAGATCTGAGGAGCAGTTAACGTGTGTGTGTGTGTGTGTGTGTGTGTGTACCCTCAGGTCAGGATGTCAGTGGTGTTTTGGACAGTACCGTTGCCGTGGATACGAGCATCCTGGAGCAGTACCTCAGCAACGACATGGACCCCAACAGCTTGTAAGATTCACACTCACATAAATCCAGCTCAATAACTCTCCTGGAACATTTTATTTTCTATTAATTTGCTCAGTAATGATCCTACAAAGTCTAATACACATATTGCTTTTAATGTTATTATGTTTTAGAACATTAAAGAGGGAATTTAGTATGTAGTAAAATGTGTGTATAGTACCATAACAGGGGAGTCTTACATCCTCATTCATGGAAACAGAGACTGTTTGTTATGTAACACACACACAGATGGCATTGACCTGGTTGGTTATCAGCTGAGTGAAGGTTGTAAATACAGATCTGCAGAGAAGATCCCATTAAAACAATATAAAACACACATAGGTATATGTTAGGAGATAACATAGGCACAGGCTAATTACTGCTAACTAACATGCTAGTTAACATTAACATAGGCACAGGCTAAGTACTGCTAACTAACATGCTAGTTACATTAACATAGGCACAGGCTAATTACTGCTAACTAACATGCTAGTTAACATTAACATAGGCACAGGCTAATTACTGCTAACTAACATGCTAGTTAACAATAACATAGGCACAGGCTAATTACTGCTAACTAACATGCTAGTTAACAATAACATAGGCACAGGCTAATTACTGCTAACTAACATGCTAGTTAACATTAACATAGGCACAGGTTAATTACTGCTAATTAACATGCTAGTTAACATTAACATAGGCACAGGCTAATTACTGCTAATTAACATGCTAGTTAACAATAACATAGGCACAGGCTAATTACTGCTAACTAACATGCTAGTTAACATCAACATAGGCACAGGCTAATTACTGCTAATTAACATGCTAGTTAACAATAACATAGGCACAGGCTAATTACTGCTAACTAACATGCTAGTTAACATCAACATAGGCACAGGCTAATTACTGCTAATTAACATGCTAGTTAACAATAACATAGGCACAGGCTAATTACTGCTAACTAACATGCTAGTTAACAATAACATAGGCACAGGCTAATTACTGCTAACTAACATGCTAGTTAACATTAACATAGGCACAGGCTAATTACTGCTAACTAACATGCTAGTTAACATTAACATAGGCACAGGCTAATTACTGCTAACTAACATGCTAGTTAACATTAACATAGGCACAGGCTAATTACTGCTAACTAACATGCTAGTTAACAATAACATAGGCACAGGCTAATTACTGCTAATTAACATGCTAGTTAACATTAACATAGGCACAGGCTAATTACTGCTAATTAACATGCTAGTTAACATGCTAGTTAACATTAACATAGGCACAGGCTAATTACTGCTAACTAACATGCTAGTTAACATTAACATAGGCACAGGCTAATTATTGCTAACTAACATGCTAGTTAACATCAACATACTGTATTATACAGTGATTTGTCGTGCTTACGACACAATCGTTAGCCTATTTTTATAAAAAACGTCTGTTACGGAGCCATAACGTGAGCTACAAGGTAACGGAGCCTTTTATACATTGTCGTGTTTATTTAGAAATAAACAACGGACAAAAAAGTCTTTAAACGCTTCAGATGGAAAGTTATTCTCTGTCAAAGTGACGCCAAAATGAATGGGAGTCAATGGGATGCTAACGGCAGGTGATGGCTTATTAGCATTAAAATGGCGCCATGGGAGCTACGCTTAGAGAGGAGAGCCCTTGGCTGGGAGGCCCAAAAAAGAAATTTGATCCAGTCTGCAAGCTGCCGACTAAACACCACTGGGGTTACCAGATACTCCACAACACTATCGATGTGTTTGTTTGTTTGTTTGTTTTCCCAGCATGCTCCCTGATTCTCCTCCTGACTCGAGCTCGGAGGCTTGTTCACCTGCACAGATACCAGGTATGGTTCACAGCCTAAAACACTTCATTTAAGAGTTTTAATTAGTGCTGTCAGTTAAAGGCGTGATTAACGGCGTCAATGTTGTTATCGCGAGATTAACGTTGTTTCTGGCCTAGCAAACTTTTTTATTTTTTTTTATTTTATTTTTTTATTCACATGCTGTTGCAACATCTAGTAACGTTAGAAAAACTACATCTGGAAGAGATTATTTGCTTAAAGTGTGAATGTTAGTATGAAAATGAACACTACAGTAGGCTTTATATGTATGCATATATGTATATATACTGTATATGTATGTATATATGTATATATACTGTATATGTATGTATATATGTATATATACTGTATATGTATGTATGTATGTATGTATGTATATACAGTATACACATATATACAAATATATACATATATACTGCCTACTGTAGTGTTCATTTTCACACTAACATTCACACTTTATATATATATTTGTGTATATATAGAACACTACAGTAGGCTTTATGCCAATGTTGTTTTCAATAAAAAACAAATCAAGGGACATTTAGAATAGATAAACATGTGCAATTAATTGTGAGTTAACTATGACAATAATGCGATTAATCAAGATTAAATATTTTAATAATTTGATAGTACTAGTTTTAATTAATTAGCCTTGTCTTTTCCCAAAGCTCAGCAGCTCAAATTCACATACCAGAGTTTGCGAAAGTTTAACTACACACAAAATCTTCACAAAAATGTATTTCTTTATGCCTTTGCAAGCAAAGAGACACGAACCTCTACCGTTAACGATACTGTACTTCTCTTAATTGGCAGACTTCCAATACGAGCCACCTTATTGGTCGAACCAGCAGCCCCCCCCTGACGTGTTCCAGCCAACACACCCGCCTGCCCCTTTGTCATCCTGTTGCTTTAAGGATCGAGACCCCGGCCTCGCCCACCATGAGCCGCTGACCCACGAACCGCTCCACAGTTTGGGTCTCACAGACATTAACATCAAGTCTGGGACCACACTTGGTCCCCGTACCCCCCTGCAAGGACACACACACCACTCACCTGAAGACACACGCTACCTGAATCCAGAGAGCTGCTCGCAGGTTTACACCCCACACCTCCTTCCCCGCCACTGCACCCATCGAACAGCTTTGTCACACCCTGCACCGGTCCGGACCTGGTCTCAAATGTAGCCACGCCTCCTTCAACCTGTCTGCTGGGCTACACGTCCACGATAAACACCTGGTAAACACACCTCCAGCATTGTCAGATTTGTGGCTTTTGTCGCCACAATATGGTGACCTTGTCAGTCAGGGATTGAACTCTGAATCTGTCTGTGTAATCCTGCTTCAGCTCCCCAGGGAGTAAAAAGAGGAGGCGATCTGAGTCTGGGGACCCATCAGCAGGAATTGAGGCTTCCTGCAGTGAAGCAGACGGGACTCAAGGTAGCAGTATAGGGAACAGTGTAGGTGGTTTGGGATCCTACCAGCTGCTAATTTGGGAACAGTATAGGCTGGAACATTGGAGTACTTTGTACGGCAGCAGCTACCAGACACTGTGAGTATATAACCAGCTGAATCTGTGTTTTTAACATCAAATCTGGCCAATAGTTGTTGAGATATCTTGCTCTGGACAGAACATCTGATATCTCCATCCTTACACCAAGCACCTGCACCTGCCTTTCCAGGTCTCCGCTTGCCTACCACGTTGACACAGATAAAGGCTTCAACTACTCTGCAGCTGACGAGGCCTTTGTCTGCCAGAAGAAAAACCACTTCCAGGTCACGGTTCACATTGGCGTGGCTGCAGAGCCACGATACGTCCGAACACAGAGCGGGCCGCAGCAGGTCGACCACTTCCAGATAAAAGTGTTTGGGATCAAGGTGCGTACAAGACACTTCAACCCTCCTCTCTACACTAGCAAAATATAAAAAAAAGAAGTGTTTGTTCCCTTCATTACATAGACATGAATGGGTTAAATTAAATTACACTAAGCCAGTTTGCAATCTACAATAAAAGGCATAAAACTCATCCAGAACTTTGACTGAAAAACTGTAAAATTCCTCTCAAAACTTAATGATTCCCAAGCTCAGGGACTACGGGGAGGACATTAGCAATTCGCTACAACCTGGAATAAGACATCTATTAATGTTTTTTGTGCATTGTCCCTAAATCAATTACACAATTGAAGATCCATATCAGTTTGGGTCCAGTGCAGATCTTGGACCAGGACATATTTAGCCTAGTTTAGCATTGAAGCTAATTGAAGACCAAGAGTCCTGGCCTCACTAGAGTCGTGTTGCCAAACTACTGTCAACAAAACTAAATCTGGGAACGTACTAGTGACTTACTAGTACTTTACATGCTCGAGAATCTGGAAAGCTGCTGAATATCGTGGGGAACACAACCAGCAGCTTCAGTGTTCAGTATTTCTTTTTCGTGATACCTTCATGTCTCACTTCTTACAGCTGGAATCTCCAAGCCACCACGTGACTATTGAGCAATCTCAGCCCGACCGCAGCAAGAAGCCCTTCCACCCTGTCAGGTAGATAACAAAGTATTGCTACATGCACTATGGCCAATTGCACTAGCTTCTAGTTAGTACTTGGGAGACTGTGTGTACTACGGGTGGAACAGTACACAGAAGTCACAGTTTGGTTCATACCTCGTGTTGAAGCCTAGGAGAGAGGAGAGGGGCGAGAGAGCACAAGACTCCTGGAAAGGGAAGAAGTTGAGTTAGTAACATGCATTAATGGAGTGAGGTTGCATACAGATGGAGAGAAGGAGGAAGCTCAGTGCATCATGGGAAGTCCCCCCAGCCTTATAGGCCTATAGCAGCACAACTAAGGGATGGTTCAGGACTTTCCTGAGCCAGCCTTAACTATAAGCTTTATCAAAGAGGAAAGTCTTAAACCTACTCTTAAATGTGGAGACGGTGTCTGCCTCCTCAACCAAAACTGGAACCTGGTTCCACAGGAGAGCAGCCTGATAGCTGAACGCGCTGCTCCCTGGACCCAAACTGGGACCTGGTTCCACAGGAAAGGAGCCTGATAGCTGAACGCTCTGGCTCCCATTCTACTTTACACCTTTACACAGATATTTTTAAAACAATAAATTACAATCCCCAGGGTCAGTCTACCCGGCGGCAAAATCACCAAGGTAACGCTCGGCCGGCTGCACTTCAGCGAGACGACGTCCAACAACATGAGGAAGAAAGGCAAACCCAACCCGGACCAGAGGTGCGTGATTGTTAACAAATAAGAGCATGAACACCACTCAGCGCTACATGCTGACTTTGTGTTTGTCTGTAGGTATTTTCAGATGGTGGTCGGTCTGTACGGCGCCGTGGTCGGGGGGGAGATGTTCCTCCTCACAGCTCTGGTGTCGGAGAGAATCATCGTCAGGGTAACAACTCGAAACCGAGGAATTAATGATCAGGGCTGTAGTACTCGAGTCCGGTCTTGGACTCGAGTCCGGACTCAAGACCGTTTTTCTATGGACTCGGACTTGTCTCTGACTCGCTAGTATTTGGACTCTGACTTGTCTCGGCCTCGGCCACTGGTCTTGTCCAATATGGCTTTTGGTCTGGACCGAGTCCAGGTGTCTTTATTATGTTGATAATAATATTGGAGAGACAGTGAAACCAAAAATGATTGTCTTGATACTGTCATGCATAAGACCTTTATTCTGTCCTGGACTCGGTCTTGACTTGGATTCAAACCTCTTTGGACTCGGTCTTGTCTTGGACTCGACTAGTCCTGGTCTTGGACTTGTCTTGGACTCGACTAAGGTGGTCTTGACTACAGCCCTGATTAGTATATAGTAGCCTTTAATATCCACTTTAATATTCCTGTTAATATTCCGTTAATATTCCCTTTATTAATCCCTTTAACAACGAATCTCTTCTTTCTATAACTGCAGCATGTCCTTTCCCCAGGCCTCTAACCCGGGTCAGTTTGAGACGGACGGCGACGCCATGTGGCAGCGCGGGGGGGTGCAGGACGCCGTGGTGTGCCAGGGCCGCGTGGGCATCAACACCGACTCCCCCGACGAGGCGCTGGTCGTTTGCGGCAACGCCAAGGTGATGGGCGCCGTCATGCAGCCGTCCGACTACCGCGCCAAAGAAAACATACAGGAGGTAAGACGATGATGTCATCTTCATGGCTCCTCCCTCTAAGGGTCTGACACACACACACACACACACTTTTGATGCTTTTTTTCTCAATGTTTGTCACTTTTTTTGATGTTTTCAACACTACGTAACACTAATTTATTAACTTTAGTTTTACAGTTATTTTTGGAATTTATGGTCAATAAACCTCATTTATAGGAAATTATACCTAATGTTTGAGTTAGAAAAGCAGAAATTAGGAATTACAGTGGGTACGGAAAGTATTCAGACCCCTTTAAATTTTTCACTCTTTGTTTCATTGCAGCCTTTTTCCAAAAATCAAAAAAGTTCATTTTATTTCTCAGTAATGTACACTCAGCAACCCATCTTGACAGAAAAAAACAGAAATTTAGAAATTTTTGCATATTTATTAAAAAACAAAAACTGAAATATCACATGGTCATAAGTATTCAGACCCTTTGTTCAGTATTTAGTAGAAGCACCCTTTTGATCTAATACAGCCATGAGTCGTTTTGGGAAAGATGCAACAAGTTTCTCACATCTGGATTTGGGTATCCTCTGCCATTCCTCCTTGCAGATCCTCTCCAGTTCTGTCAGGTTGGATGGTAAACGTTGGTGGACAGTCATTTTCAGGTCTCTCCAGAGATGCTCAATTGGGTTTAAGTCAGGGCTCTGGCTGGGCCATTCAAGAACAGCCACAGAGTTGTTGTGAAGCCACTCCTTCGTTATTTTAGCGGTGTGCTTAGGGTCATTGTCTTGTTGGAAGGTAAACCTTCGGCCCAGTCTGAGGTCCAGAGCACTCTGGAAAAGGTTTTCGTCCAGGATATCCCTGTACTTGGCCGCATTCATCTTTCCCTCGATTGCAACCAGTCGTCCTGTCCCTGCAGCTGAAAAACACCCCCACAGCATGATGCTGCCACCACCATGCTTCACTGTTGAGACTGTATTGGACAGGTGATGAGCAGTGCCTGGTTTTCTCCACACACATACCGCTTAGAATTAAGGCCAAAAAGTTCTATCTTGGTCTCATCAGACCAGAGGATTTTATTTATCACCATCTTGGAGTCCTTCAGGTGTTTTTTAGCAAACTCCATGCGGGCTTTCATGTGTCTTGCACTGAGGAGAGGCTTCCTTCGGGCCACTCTGCCATAAAGCCCCGACTGGTGGATTGCTGCAGTGATGGTTGACTTACTACAACTTTCTCCCATCTCCCGACTGCATCTCTGGAGCTTAGCCACAGTGACCATTGGGTTCTTTTTTGCCTCTCTCACCAAGGCTCTTCTCCCCCGATAGCTCAGTTTGGCCGGACGGCCAGCTCTAGGAAGGGTTCTGGTCGTCCCAAACGTCTTCCATTTGAGGATTATGGAGGCCACTGTGCTCTTAGGAACCTTAAGTGCAGCAGAAATGTTTTTGTAACCTTGACCAGATCTGTGCCTTGCCACAATTCTGTCTCTGAGCTCTTCAGGCAGTTCCTTTGACCTCATGATTGTCATTTGCTCTGACATGCACTGTGAGCTGTAAGGTCTTATATAGACAGGTGTGTGGCTTTCCTAATCAAGTCCAATCAGTATAATCAAACACAGCTGGACTCCAATGAAGGTGTAGAACCATCTCAAGGATGATCAGAAGAAATAGACAGCACCTGAGTTACATATGAGGGTCACGGCAAAGGGTCTGAATACTTATGACCATGTGATATTTCAGTTTTTGTTTTTTTAATAAATATGCAAAAATTTCTAAATTTCTGTTTTTTCTGTCAAGATGGGTTGCTGAGTGTACATTACTGAGAAATAAAATGAACTTTTTTGATTTTTGGAAAAAGGCTGCAATGAAACAAAGAGTGAAAAATTTAAAGGGGTCTGAATACTTTCCGTACCCACTGTATTGAGACTAAAATTAAAAGAATGGATGTTGATGATAATCACAGACTGGAATATGTCAACTTTTACTCAATACTATTTCAAAAACACTTCCATTTGTTTTACAATGCTATAAAATTGAATAAGACGCCCCAAAATTAATGAAAGTAGAGATTTGTACTTGGCAAAGAGCGTTGGGTGGAATCAATCATGTTATTTTTGGGGAATTAAAAAAAGAACATTGATATAGGACAACATGAGGACAACATGGGGACAACATGAGGACAACATGAGGACAAATTTTTAACAACATGTTGCCAACGGGACATGTTTAACCCTCATGTTGCCTTCATGTTGTCCTCATGTTGTCCTCATGTTGTCCTCATGTTGTCCTCATGTTGTCCTCATGTTGTGCCCTCATGTTGTCTTCATGTTGCCCTCATGTTGCCCTCATGTTGTCCTCATGTTGTCCTCATGTTGTCCTTATGTTGCCCTCATGTTGTCTTCATGTTGCCCTCATGTTGTCCTCATGTTGCCTTCATGTTGTCCTCATGTTGCCTTCATGTTGTCCTCATGTTGTCCTCATGTTGTCCTCATGTTGCCCTCATGTTGTCCTCATGTTGTCTTCATGTTGCCCTCATGTTGCCCTCATGTTGTCCTCATGTTGTCCTCATGTTGTCCTTATGTTGCCCTCATGTTGTCTTCATGTTGCCCTCATGTCGTCCTCATGTAAAACCTGCTCATCTGCTGGTTTCTACTGGTAAACCTGCTTGTTTCTACTTGTTTGCCAGGTGGACCCTGAGCAGCAGCTGAAGAGGATCACTCAGATGAGAATTGTTGAGTTTGATTATAAACCGGAGTTTGCCTCCACGATGGGAATAGACCACACCCACCAGACAGGTGACAGGACACTTTCTTACAGTAGTTAATCTATCATCTATAATCTGCATTATTACAGTATTAATCTATAGTGTTCTAATGACCCGATGGCGTGATGTTCCAGGTATAATCGCTCAGGAGGTGAAGGAGCTGCTGCCTTCAGCGGTGACGGAGGTTGGAGACGTCTCCTGTTCTGATGGAGAGAAGATTCATAACTTCCTCATGGTGGACAAAGTAATCTCTTCCTCCTCCTCTTCCTCTTCCTCTTCCTCTTCCTCCTCTTACTCCTCCTCCTATAGGTTATTGTGCAGTTGACAGGGAATTTGTGTAGAAGCTGTATTGCCTCCTCCTCCTCCTCTTCCTCCTCCTCTTCCTCCTCCTCCTCCTCCTCCTATATATTATTGTGCACTTGACAGAGACTTTGTGTAGAAACTGAACTGCCTCCTCCTCCTACTCCTCCTCCAGGAGCAGATCTTCATGGAGAACGTGGGGGCCGTGCAGCAGCTGTCCAAGCTCACTGACAATCTGGAGACTCGAATCAACGAGCTGGAGGTCTGGAACCGCCGACTGGCGAAGCTGAAGAGCCTGACGGGGAGTCTGCGCTCCAACGGGTAGCTCCGCCCATCATACCACACATATAGGAACTCATTCATCTGCTCTGACATAAATCCTATTGTTGTTATAACAATAGCATTTGGTTTTAACCTTCATGTTGTCCTCATGTTGTCCTCATGTTGTCTTCATGTTGTCCTCATGTTGTCCTCATGTTGTCTTCATGTTGTCCTCATGTTGCCCTCATGTTGCCCTCATGTTGTCTTCATGTTGTCTTCACATTGTCTTCATGTTGCCCTCATGTTATCCTCATGTTGTCTTCATGTTGTCTTCATGTTGCCGTCATGTTGTCCTCATGTTGTCTTCATGTTGTCCTCATGTTGTCCTCATGTTGTCTTCATGTTGCCCTCATGTTGTCTTCATGTTGCCCTCATGTTGTCCTTATGTTGCCCTCATGTTGCCCTCATGTTGTCCTCATGTTGTCCCCATGTTGTCCTTATGTTGTCCTCATGTTGCCCTCATGTTGCCCTCATGTTACCCTCATGTTATCCTCATATTGTCTTCATGTTGTCTTCATGTTGTCCTCATGTTGTCCTCATGTTGTCTTCATGTTGCCCTGATGTTGTCTTCATGTTGTCTTCATGTTGTCCTCATGTTGCCCTCATGGTGTCCTCATGTTGTCCTCATGTTGTCCTCATGTTGTCCTCATGTTGCCCTCATGGTGTCCTCATGTTGCCCCTCATGTTGCCCTCATGGTGTCCTCATGTTGTCCTCATGTTGTCCTCATGTTGTCCTCATGTTGTCCTCATGTTGCCCTCATGGTGTCCTCATGTTGTCCTCATGTTGTCTTCATGTTGCCCTGATGTTGTCTTCATGTTGTCTTCATGTTGTCCTCATGTTGCCCTCATGGTGTCCTCATGTTGTCCTCATGTTGTCCTCATGTTGTCCTCATGTTGCCCTCATGGTGTCCTCATGTTGCCCTCATGTTGCCCTCATGGTGTCCTCATGTTGTCCTCATGTTGTCCTCATGTTGTCCTCATGTTGTCCTCATGTTGCCCTCATGGTGTCCTCATGTTGTCCTCATGTTGTCTTCATGTTGCCCTGATGTTGTCTTCATGTTGTCTTCATGTTGTCCTCATGTTGCCCTCATGGTGTCCTCATGTTGTCCTCATGTTGTCCCCATGTTGCCCTCATGTTGCCCTCATGTTGTCTTCATGTTGTCTTCATGTTCCCTTCCTGTGCTTTACATGGGGGCGGCTGTGGCTCAATGGTAGAGCGGTTGCTTGCCAATTGGAAGGTTGGTGGTTCAATCTCCCATGTCGAAGTGTCCTTGGGCAAGACGCTGAACCCTGAGTTGCCCACGATGCTGCGCATCGGAGTGTGAATGTGTGTGAGTGTTTATCTGATGAGCAGGTGTGTAGATGTGTGTGAGTGTGTATCTGATGAGCAGGTGTGTAGATGTGTGTGAGTGTGTATCTGATGAGCAGGTGTGTATGTGTGTGAGTGTGTATCTGATGAGCAGGTGTGTAGATGTGTGTGAGTGTGTATCTGATGAGCAGGTGTGTAGATGTGTGTGAGTGTGTATCTGATGAGCAGGTGTATAGATGTGTGTGAGTGTGTATCTGATGAGCAGGTGTGTATGTGTGTGAGTGTTTATCTGATGAGCAGGTGTGTAGATGTGTGTGAGTGTGTATCTGATGAGCAGGTGTGTAGATGTGTGTGAGTGTGTATCTGATGAGCAGGTGTGTATGTGTGTGAGTGTTTATCTGATGAGCAGGTGGCACCTTGTACGGCAGCCTCGGCCACAGTGTATGAATGTGTGTGAATGTATCCTGTATGATGTAAAAGCGCGTTGAGTAGTTGTTAAGACTAGAAAAGTGCTATATAAATACAGCACATTTACATGAGACAGAGAGGCATTAAAAAAGACAATGAAACAATTAAAATGGGGTAAAATAGAAGATTATAATAAGATTAAATAGAATAAGCTGCTATACCGCTGCCTCCATACGTTAGTTATGTTTGCCATATTGCGAGACTTTGGTGTTTTAAATGGTTAGTTCGGATTCACCAAAGTTAGTTATTTTGTGTTCTGAGACTCAGAATCAGTAATTTCAAAATAAAAGCTGGGCTTCTGTTGTTTTCTCCAACAGGACACCCGAGAAACACAGCGGTGGGTCGATGACAGTGAGTCCCGACGCGTGCTCAACTGGGAAAGCCCAGAAGATATCCTGGAGTCAGAAGGAGTCCTGGAGTCAGAAGTACAGACACTGTCTGCAGCATAAAGTCTTCCAGGCCAGCGTTCTGACCCTGCTGGCCACCATGGCTTTCTGGTGAGGCGCGATGTCACTTCCTGTTTTCACCACATAGAAGTCTTTTGTTAATTAGAGAAAGATATATATTAATATGTAAAGGTCCCACAACATGGTGCTCTTTGGATGCTTTTATAGAGACCTTAGTGGTCCCTAATACTGTATCTGAAGTCTCTTTTATAGAGACCTTAGTGGTCCCTAATACTGTATCTGAAGTCTCTTTTATATAGACCTTAGTGGTCCCTAATACTGTATCTGAAGTCTCTTTTATATAGACCTTAGTGGTCCCTAATACTGTATCTGAAGTCTCTTTATATAGACCTTAGTGGTCCCTAATACTGTATCTGAAGTCTCTTTTATATAGACCTTAGTGGTCCCTAATACTGTACCTGAAGTCTCTTTTATATAGACCTTAGTGGTCTCTTTCTCAAAATTCAGCCTTGGTGCGGGGGGGCTTTACCAGCTGCCTCTTTGCTCGTTTGAAAGCCATGATGTCTCTCTCTCTCATGGGGCGGGGGGCAAATTCTCTGGGCGGGCAAAGCAGAGAAAGGGGAGGTAACTTTGCTCCTTATGACCTCATAAGGGGAAGATTCCAGATCGGCCCATCTGAGCTTTCATTTTCTCAAAGGCAGAGCAGGATACCCAGGGCTCGGTTTACACCTATCACCATTTCTAGGGTGGGGGGGACGCATATTAACGTTACAAAAACCTCATAAAGTGACATTTTCATGCCATGGGACCTTTAAAACAATGTGTCTCTGTGTGTGTGTGTGTGTGTGTGTGTGTGTGTGTGTGTGTGTGTGTGTGTGTGTGTGTGTGTGTGTGTGTGTGCGTGCAGCATCATCTCTATCACCTCTCTGTACCTACTGAATTTGAAGGAGGCAGACTTCAACATGAACAGGTAAGAAGAAGAAAAAGAAGCCATTTTATTATCATAGGAAAAACACATTTTTCTGCATCAATTTGTGCCTTTTCCTGCATCAACTGGGATAGAATAGAATAGAAAGCCTTTATTGACATTATACACAAGGGCAGTACCTGTGTAATGAGATGGAAGCAACCCCTTTACAGTGTCAACACGAAATATAAAAATATAAAATATAAGAATATAAAATATAAAAATATAAAGTATATATAGTGCAGAGAAGAAAGATGGTGGGGGACAGTCCTGAGTCCTGAGAGCAACTAAATACAGCAGTGGAGTGGAGTCAGTGCATATGTGAGTTCAGGGTGGTTATGGCTTTTGGGAAGAACCTGTTCTTGAGTCTGTTAGTCCGTGGTCTGATGCACCTGTAGTGCCTACCTGAGGGCAACAGGTCAACCAGATCAGAGCCGGGGGAGGGGGGGGGATCTGTCCTTGGTGATGTTCTCTGCTCTGCTGGGGCTGCAGGAGGTGTAGATGTCCATCAGGGAGGGGAGAGGGCAGCCGATGATCTGTTGTGCTGACCTTACAACCCTACTGCTGCCGTACCAGACTGTGATACAGTAGGTCAGCAGGCTCTCGATAGACGAGTGGTAGAAGGTAAGCAGCAGGTTGGAGTCCAGGTTCCTGAGGACCCTGAGGAAGTGTAGTTGCTGCTGGGCCTTCTTGAGGACCGCTGTGGTGTTCGCTGTCCAGGAGATATCAGAGATGAGGACGCAGAGAAACCGGAAGGTGTGGACCTTCTTTACGCACTCCTCGTTGATGTGCAGGGGGGCAAGGTCGGTGCTGTTCTCCCTGAAGTCGACGAGGATCTCCTTGGTGTTCTTGGTGTTCAGAGCCAGGTTGTTCTCCGAGCACCAAGCTGCCAAGTTCAGGACCTCCTCTCTGTAGGCTGCCTCGTCTCCCTTTGAGATGAGTCCGACCCCCTTGGTGTCGTCGGCAAACTTGACGATGAGGTGGTTGTTGTGGGCCGGACTGCAGTCGTGGGTGTAGAGACGGGACAGGAGGGGGCTCAGCACGCAGCCCTGAGGGGAGCCGGTACTCAACATGCGAGTGGAGGAGAGGTGGGGGCCCAGTCTCACCGTCTGGAGCCGATTGGTGAGAAAGTCCTTGTGAGAGGGGGGAGGCCGAGAGGGACCAGTTTGGAAATGAGAATGCCCGGAATGATTGTGTTGAAAGCGGAGCTGTAATCCACAAAGAGCATCCAGACGTAGCTCTGCTGCTGCTCCAGGTGGCTCAGCGCAGAGGGGAGAGCTATGGCAATGGCATCCTCTGTAGATCTGTTCTCGTGGTATGCAAACTGATAGGGATCCAGATCTGGGGGGAGGTAATCCTTGATATGTTGGAGAACAAGTCTCTCGAAGCACTCCATGATTACCGGGGTGATGGCCACAGGACGGTAATCATTTAGGCTGGTGATGGAGACTTCTCCGACACTGGGATGATTTTAGGCAGGGCGGGAGGACTGTCTGGACCAGGGAGAGGTTAAACAGGATTTGGGAGCTCTGTGTGGGGTTGTTTTTGCTGATTGTTGTTTTTTTGTCTGGTAGTAACGGCAGCGTGGTTCCTGTGTCGACCACGGCCTGGAGCAGCACAGGTAACCAACAACGTCACAACACCTGTCATGCATGTAGGATCCAGTCTGAATGTGTACTCAGGATAATCTAATGTGAAGACAGCCACTGATTAATTAATAATAGTCAGGGTATCAGTGGATAATCCGTAATTCATTTTTAATTAGAAAATTAAAAACAAGTATATTTGTTAAAGGTGTCAAATAGGGCTGTAGTCAAGACCACCTTAGTCGAGTCCAAGACCAGGACTAGTCGAGTCCAAGACAAGACCGAGTCCAAAGAGGTTTGAGTCTGAGTCAAGACCGAGTCCAGGACAGAATAAAGGTCTTATGCATGACAGTATCAAGACAATCATTTTGGGTTTCACTTTCCCTCCAATATTATTATCAACATAATAAAGACACCTGGACTCGGTCCAGACCAGAAGCCATATTGGACAAGACCAGTGGCCGAGACCGAGACAAGTCCGAGTCCAAATACTAGCGAGTCCGAGACAAGTCCGAGACCATAGAAAAACGGTCTTGAGTCCAAGACCGGACCCAAGTACTCCAGCCCTGGTGTCAAACAAAAAATTAAAAAACTGATTCTGGTGTGACGATTTTTTTCTGTTTGTTTTTTGGTCACCAAATAAAAAATAAGGTCTAATTTAGTTTTTTGCAATTTCATTTTTGGGGGGTTTTCTTCCAAAGAAAGTAATCAAGACAAGTAAAGTGCCAAAGTAAAGTAGTAAATCTGCCAAAATAAAAGCATGTGACCATTCACATATTGACTTTCGCCTGCAAATATTGATCTTACAACCATATCAAATTACAGAAGAATATTAGAGGCACTACACTTACTCAAATGTCTTCTGCTTTTTACTTTTCCACATGATCCAAATCCATTTATATACATATAGGCAACAATGCTAACTGAAATAAAAACAGTTTTTTAAAAACAGCTCATTTTTATAACGTTAACTCCGCTTCTTTCGACCAGTCCCAGAGACGAGTCCCCCCGCTGGCGCCCGACGTGGACTTCTGTGATCTGCTGTACTGTGAACGGGTGTACTGCTGCCCTCCGCCTGCAGGGGGCAGCCAGGGCTCCACCTCCACCACATCAGCTGGAGAAGAAATGCCTGATGTGGCAGGTAATAACAGGCCCACGTTCAGCCCCGACAAAACGTACAATCTAAGAAAAAAATCCGTAAAATAACAGAAACAGTACTGGCAGCTCATTACCCGACTTTCTACCATAATTAAAAAAAACATAACATTTTCTGTTATTTAATGGTGTTCCTACAGTAAAAAAAACATAACATAATGATTTGGCAGGGATGAAGTTCCCATAATGCAATTCAAAGTGTAAATTAACAGAAATATACCTGTGAATCATGTACTACGGACAATTTCTGTTAAAATATACAATCAAACAACTGTTAATTTACAGATATTTCTTAGAGTGTAGCAACACAGTCATTTAATCTGAAATGGTGGTTGCATTGAACAACCTGCTGTGTGCTCAGCCTTATATATTTATATAGCCTTATTTATATTAGAGACACACCCCCAGCCTTTTATATTAGAGACACACACACCAAACGAGTGCCGTTGCACACATATGTAAATAAGTAGAGCCCGACTGATAAAGGATTTTTAAGGCTGATTTATATGTAGGGAAAGGCACAGGAATAAATGAAGAATATGCTCTTCAAAATCATGTTCAAATGTAATTTTCCCATTACACAAAACACTTCTGCAGAGGCATGCATTTCCAAACAATGCTTATTGGCTTTGGTGGATAAAATAACATTAAAGTAGGGATTTAATTAGCGAAGGTAGTTATGCTATTAGGGTTATAAGTTAGCAGCACATTTACAAAACCGAACCCAGGGTGAGTCTGAGGGAGGTGAAGGAAAATCTCAGAAAAATAGCTTTGAGGGAATTTAATTTAGATTAATTTCAATTCAATTTTATTTATATAGCGCTAAATCACAACAACAGTTATCTCCCAGGTCTTTCCATGAAGAGCAGGTCTGGACCAGACTCTTATGTTATTTACAGAAACCTAACAGTCCCCACCAAGAGCAAGCACTAGGCCACAGAGGCAATAAGAGGCAGAAACCTGGAGCAGAACCATGGTTCAGGGGTGGGGGGCATCTGCCTCGACCGGTTGGGGGTGAGAGAAAGAGAAAGAGAGAGAGACAGAGAAGAGACAGACAGACAGACAGACAGACAGAGAGAGAGAGAGAGAGAGACATGGATAATTGCAGCAGAGGGTGTGGAGCAGGAACATGGAGGCATCAGGTGACTCCAACCACAGATCCAGAGCCAGAACCACCTCTGCAGGAAGTGATAGGAGGAGAGAGGAGGGGGCGAGAGCACAAGACTCCAGGAAAGGGAAGAAGTTGAGTTAGTAACATGCATTAATAGAATGAGGTTGCATACAGATGGAGAGAATTTCAGCTGGGCTTTTATTGTGAAGGGTAGACACAGAAGATCCAATGTTTTCTTTTTTCCTCAACCCTTTTTGTGCAATTGTTTAGTTTTATTGACAGTTTTTT
>CM049393.1:7139714-7148214 GCA_026937815.1 Etheostoma perlongum | reverse complement strand
TCCAAAGAGGTTTGAGTCTGAGTCAAGACCGAGTCCAGGACAGAATAAAGGTCTTATGCATGACAGTATCAAGACAATCATTTTGGGTTTCACTTTCCCTCCAATATTGTTATCAACATAATAAAGACACCTGGACTCGGTCCAGACCAGAAGCCATATTGGACAAGACCAGTGGCCGAGACCGAGACAAGTTCGAGTCCAAATACTAGCGAGTCCGAGATAAGTCCGAGACCATAGAAAAATGGTCTTGAGTCCAAGACCGGACCCAAGTACTCCAGCCCTGGTGTCAAACAAAAAATTAAAAAACTGATTCTGGTGTGACGATTTTTTTCTGTTTGTTTTTTGGTCACCAAATAAAAAATAAGGTCTAATTTAGTTTTTTGCAATTTCATTTTTGGGGGGTTTTCTTCCAAAGAAAGTAATCAAGACAAGTAAAGTGCCAAAGTAAAGTAGTAAATCTGCCAAAATAAAAGCATGTGACCATTCACATATTGACTTTCGCCTGCAAAAATTGATCTTACAACCATATCAAATTACAGAAGAATATTAGAGGCACTACACTTACTCAAATGTCTTCTGCTTTTTACTTTTCCACATGATCCAAATCCATTTATATACATATAGGCAACAATGCTAACTGAAATAAAAACAGTTTTTTAAAAAACAGCTCATTTTTATAACGTTAACTCCCGCTTCTTTCGACCAGTCCCAGAGACGAGTCCCCTGGCCGCTGGCCGCCCGACGTGGACTTCTGTGATCTGCTGTACTGTGAACGGGTGTACTGCTGCCCTCCGCCTGCAGGGGGCAGCCAGGGCTCCACCTCCACCACATCAGCTGGAGAAGAAATGCCTGATGTGGCAGGTAATAACAGGCCCACGTTCAGCCCCGACAAAACGTACAATCTAAGAAAAAAATCCGTAAAATAACAGAAACAGTACTGGCAGCTCTATTACCCGACTTTCTACCATAATTAAAAAAAAACATAACATTTTCTGTTATTTAATGGTGTTCCTACAGTAAAAAAAACATAACATAATGATTTGGCAGAGATGAAGTTCCCATAATGCAATTCAAAGTGTAAATTAACAGAAATATACCTGTGAATCATGTACTACGGACAATTTCTGTTAAAATATACAATCAAACAACTGTTAATTTACAGATATTTCTTAGAGTGTAGCAACACAGTCATTTAATCTGAAATGGTGGTTGCATTGAACAACCTGCTGTGTGCTCAGCCTTATATATTTATATAGCCTTATTTATATTAGAGACACACCCCCAGCCTTTTATATTAGAGACACACCCCCAGCCTTTTATATTACAGACACACCCCCAGCCTTTTATATTAGAGACACACACACACCAAACGAGTGCCGTTGCACACATATGTAAATAAGTAGAGCCCGACTGATAAAGGATTTTTAAAGCTGATTTATATGTAGGGAAAGGCACAGGAATAAATGAAGAATATGCTCTTCAAAATCATGTTCAAATGTAATTTTCCCATTACACAAAACACTTCTGCAGAGGCATGCATTTCCAAACAATGCTTATTGGCTTTGGTGGATAAAATAACATTAAAGTAGGGATTTAATTAGCGAAGGTAGTTATGCTATTAGGGTTATAAGTTAGCAGCACATTTACAAAACCGAACCCAGGGTGAGTCTGAGGGAGGTGAAGGAAAATCTCAGAAAAATAGCTTTGAGGGAATTTAATTTAGATTAATTTCAATTCAATTTTATTTATATAGCGCTAAATCACAACAACAGTTATCTCCCAGGTCTTTCCATGAAGAGCAGGTCTGGACCAGACTCTTATGTTATTTACAGAAACCTAACAGTCCCCACCAAGAGCAAGCACTAGGCCACAGAGGCAATAAGAGGCAGAAACCTGGAGCAGAACCATGGTTCAGGGTGGGGGGGCATCTGCCTCGACCGGTTGGGGGTGAGAGAAAGAGAAAGAGAGAGAGACAGAGAAGAGACAGACAGACAGACAGACAGACAGAGAGAGAGAGAGAGAGACATGGATAATTGCAGCAGAGGGTGTGGAGCAGGAACATGGAGGCATCAGGTGACTCCAACCACAGATCCAGAGCCAGAACCACCTCTGCAGGAAGTGATAGGAGGAGAGAGGAGGGGGCGAGAGAGCACAAGACTCCAGGAAAGGGAAGAAGTTGAGTTAGTAACATGCATTAATAGAATGAGGTTGCATACAGATGGAGAGAATTTCAGCTGGGCTTTTATTGTGAAGGGTAGACACAGAAGATCCAATGTTTTCTTTTTTCCTCAACCCTTTTTGTGCAATTGTTTAGTTTTATTGACAGTTTTTTTATATATATATATATATATATATATATATATATATATATATATATATATATATATATATATATATATATATATATATATACGCTGTCCAAAATGTCCCTAATTCTGAACACCAAGTTCATTCACCAAGTGTGAAGTAGATTGGAGATATTTGAAAGACAATGGACACACACACACACACACGCTCCTCGGTTTATAGTTATAGATTATACATCTATATATATTAATTGTTGGTGTGATTTTGCTCAACAGAAAGAAGAACAGAAAACTTTTATGACAAGTTGAAAAATGCCCGAGACTGTGAGTATT
The DNA here is from genome assembly GCA_026937815.1 of Etheostoma perlongum. Taxonomy (NCBI): domain Eukaryota; kingdom Metazoa; phylum Chordata; class Actinopteri; order Perciformes; family Percidae; genus Etheostoma; species Etheostoma perlongum. The sequence goes on along the minus strand of CM049393.1, from coordinate 7,145,575 downwards.
CACCTTCTACTTCTTTAATTACAAAATAGCTTAAGTGAAGAGACTTATCACATCAAATTAAGATGGATACTGCATATACAGTATATATATATGTATATATATATGCAGTATGGGGGGGTAAAAACAATAACGCGTAGAATACCACAGAGGTAAAAAGAAAAGTAAGGAGCTCATTGTAACGTAGTGGAGGAAGACAGCTTCTTCTTCACTAACCTACTCAAGTAAAAGTAAAAGTAGAGTGATTTAAAACTACTCCTAGAAGTATAATGTTTTCAAAAACTTAGATTAGATTAGATAATACTTTATTCATTCCACAGTGGGGACATTCCCTTATTACAGAAGCATCGGTTTTCTACAGTAAAAAGCAAACAAACTATAGACTGAATGTAAAGTAGCGTCAAAAAAAGGTCTCGTAAAGGTATTGCTAAGGTCTTGTAAAGATATTGTAAAGGTCTTGTAAATTTATTGTAAAGGTCTTGTAAAGATCTTGTAAATATTTTTTTAAGATTTTGTAAAGGTCTTGTAAATATTTTTTAAAGATTTTGCAAAGGTCTTGTAAAGGTCTTGTAAAGATTTTGTAAAGGTATTGTAAAGGTTTTGTAAAGGTCTTGTAAAGGTTTTGTAAAGGTCTTGTAAAGGTATTGTAAAGGTCTTGTAAAGGTTTTGTAAAGGTCTTGTAAAGGTCTTGTAAAGGTCTTGTAAAGGTTTTGTAAAGGTCTTGTAAAGGTATTGTAAAGGTCTTGTAAAGGTTTTGTAAAGGCCTTGTAAAGGTATTATAAAGGCCTTGTAAAGGTTTTGTAAAGGTCTTGTAAAGGTTTTGTAAAGGTCTTGTAAAAGTATTGTAAAGGTCTTGTAAAGGTTTTGTAAAGGTCTTGTAAAGGTATTATAAAGGTCTTGTAAAGGTTTTGTAAAGGTCTTGTAAAGGTATTATAAAGGTTTTGTAAAGGTCTTGTAAAGGTTTTGTAAAGGCATTGTAAAGGTATTGTAAAGGTCTTGTAAAGATTTTGTAAAGGTCTTGTAAAGGTATTATAAAGGTCTTGTAAAGGTTTTGTAAAGGTCTTGTAAAGGTCTTTGTAAAGGTCTTGGAACGTGCGGTTGCCATAGTACAAAAAAACAATATTGCAGTGCAAGTAAGTGACGTTAAAATTAAATTGAATATGTAATTAAAGTAATATAGCAAAAGTAGGTAACCATAATATAAGTTATATTTACCTGGGACCATAAATAATAGTAAAAAGTAAGTGCTTAGGGTAGAGGTGTTGTCCATGATGGATGTCAGCTTAGTTAACATCCTCTCCCCTACTTTCTCTATTTTCTTTCTTACTCGAGTAAATGTAACGGAGTACATGTAATGGAGTACATGTAAATGTACCTCGTTACTACCCACCTCTGCTGACAGATGGGGAATAAAGTTGGATTTTACTTTTTTTAAACATTAAGCACGCAATGTGATGTGTCTTTATGCTTCTCCCTCATCAGGGACGAACACCACGATCCATTCGATAATGATCAAAGAAAACCAGCAGGAGATCGACAGCAAATACTGCCTGAGAGACGGGTGTGGGTGAGTGAAGAAAAACAGGAAATACACTGTGATTACTACATTATATGTATGCTACAGGGTGTAAATTACAATGTGTGTAGTGGTAGTTTAATTGAACATGTAAAACATTAAAATAAAAATATATATACATGTTAGAACACATATATACTTAAAACTCTCCCCTCAGGCACGGAAACTACATCTACAGAGTTCCCATCAGCCAGTTCGTCCCCGTCAACATGAGAGTCACCCTGCTCATGAAGTAAGTACACATATATATATATATATATATATATATATATATATATATATATATATATATACACACTGTATTTATATAACCCTAACCCTGAAGTAAGTACACACATTTAATACCAAAAATCTTTAGAGAAATAAATTAAGACATGAAAAAAGCAATCACAAAATAATTAGGGTTGACAAAACATTATGTATACATTCAGTTTATATATTGTATACATACAATAAGTAATGTTCTTATATATTATTATTATTATTATTATTATTAAAACTAGACATGGCAGTAAGTAATGTTCTTATATATTATTATTATTATTATTATTATAACTAGACATGGCAGTAAATAATGTTCTTATATATTATTATTATTATTAAAACTAGAAATGGCAGTAAATAATGTTCTTATATATTATTATTATTATTAAAACTAGAAATGGCAGTAAGTAATGTTCTTATATATTATTATTATTATTAAAACTAGAAATGGCAGTAAGTAATGTTCTTATATATTATTATTATTATTATTATTATTATTAAAACTAGACATGGCAGTAAGTAATGTTCTTATATATTATTATTATTATTATTATTATTATTAAAACTAGACATGGCAGTAAATAATGTTCTTATGTTATTATTATTATTAAAACTAGAAATGGCAGTAAGTAATGTTCTTATATATTATTATTATTATTATTATTAAAACTAGAAATGGCAGTAAGTAATGTTCTTATATATTATTATTATTATTAAAACTAGACATGGCAGTAAGTAATGTTCTTATATATTATTATTATTATTATTATTAAAACTAGACATGGCAGTAAGTAATGTTCTTATTATTATTATTATTATTAAAACTAGACATATTAATGTTCTTATATATTATTATTATTATTAAAACTAGAAATGGCAGTAAGTAATGTTCTTATGTTATTATTATTATTATTAAAACTAGAAATGGCAGTAAGTAATGTTCTTATGTTATTATTATTATTAAAACTAGAAATGGCAGTAAGTAATGTTCTTATATATTATTATTATTATTATTATTAAAACTAGACATGGCAGTAAGTAATGTTCTTATATATTATTATTATTATTATTATTAAAACTAGACATGGCAGTAAGTAATGTTCTTATATATTATTATTATTATTATTAAAACTAGAAATGGCAGTAAGTAATGTTCTTATATATTATTATTATTATTATTATTAAAACTAGACATGGCAGTAAGTAATGTTCTTATATATTATTATTATTATTATTATTATTATAACTAGACATGGCAGTAAGTAATGTTCTTATATATTATTATTATTATTATTATTAAAACTAGAAATGGCAGTAAGTAATGTTCTTATATATTATTATTATTATTATTATTATTATAACTAGACATGGCAGTAAGTAATGTTCTTATATATTATTATTATTATTAAAACTAGAAATGGCAGTAAGTAATGTTCTTATATATTATTATTATTATTATAACTAGACATGGCAGTAAGTAATGTTCTTTATATATTATTATTATTATTATTATTATTAAAACTAGACATGGCAGTAAGTAATGTTCTTATATATTATTATTATTATTATAACTAGACATGGCAGTAAGTAATGTTCTTATATATTATTATTATTATTATTATTATTATTATAACTAGACATGGCAGTAAGTAATGTTCTTATATATTATTATTATTATTATTATTATTATTAAAACTAGACATGGCAGTAAGTAATGTTCTTATATATTATTATTATTATTATTATTATTATAACTAGACATGGCAGTAAGTAATGTTCTTATATATTATTATAACCAGACATGGCAGTAAATGATGTTGTATTTATATATATTTGTATGTATATTTGTATTGTTTCTGCGTAGCTCCACGGAGCTGCTGGTGGTTCATCTGTGCAGCTTCGATGAGTCGGAGGCCTGCTCCTCTCTGCTGGACGTGAACCCCGTCACCTGGAGCAAATACCCGTCCAACACCCAGGTAAACATCTGACAGGACCTGTTGCAGGGAGAGGGATTTCTAAACCGCACTGTCCTCGAGGACCAATAAAATACAGTTCATACCTTAGAAAGGGAGTGACGTGTCTTTTTCAAACCTTGCTATATCGTGCCTATTGTTGTTTGTGTTAGTTCCGATAAACCAAAGTTACACAATATCCCAAACGGGGGGGGGCATGCACCGCCACCAAAACTCCGAACTATCCCCATCAAGTACTTTTTCAAGTACTGCGTGTGTGTATCTGTGTGTGTGTGTATGCGTGTGCGTCCAGTGTGTCCTGTGTGTCATGTGTGTGTATCCGTCCTGTGTGTGTTTGTGTGTGTGCGTGCGTGCGTGTGTCCAGTGTGTGTCCTGTGTGTCATGTGTGTGTATCTGTCCTGTGTGTGTGTGTGCCCAGTGTGTGTCCTGTGTGTCATGTGTGTGTATCTGTCCTGTGTGTGTGTGTGCCCAGTGTGTGTCCTGTGTGTGTGTGTGCCCAGTGTGTGTGCGTGTGTCCAGTGTGTGTCCTGTGTGTCATGTGTGTGTATCTGTCCTGTGTGTGTGTGTGCCCAGTGTGTGTCCTGTGTGTGTGTGTGTGCCCAGTGTGTGTGCGTGTGTCCAGTGTGTGTCCTGTGTGTCATGTGTGTGTATCCGTCCTGTGTGTGTGTGTGTGTGTGTGCCCAGTGTGTGTCATGTGTGTGTATCCGTCCTGTGTGTGTGTGTGTGTGTGTGTGTGTGCCCAGTGTGTGTCCTGTGTGTGTGTGTGTGCCCAGTGTGTGTGCGTGTGTCCAGTGTGTGTCGTGTGTGTGTATCCGTCCTGTGTGTGTGTGTGTGCCCAGTGTGTGTGCGTGTGTCCAGTGTGTGTCGTGTGTGTGCGTGTGTCCGGTGTGTGTGCGTGTGTCCAGTGTGTGCGTGTGTGTGTGTGTGTGTGTGTTGGTTTTAGGGTCGGTGAGGTTCCATTCCACTAGCTCAGGTACCATTGCAGTAAATAATGCAGGAAGTGATGAATAATGGATGTGTGGCAGGGTTTCCTCACACCAGGAGGACAACATGCTAATCACAGCCACGCTCACACTAATCAGGGACATGGACACAAATCCATGCTACGAAGCACTTAGCCATAGTTAGCATCCCATTGACTCCCATTCATTTTGACGTCACTTTCACAGCGAATAATTTTACATCTGAAGCATTTAAAGACTCTATTTGTCCGTTGTTTATTTCTAAAGAAACACGACAATGTATAAAAAGGCTCATATAACACACGCTTGGTCGTCTTGGGTCCTTGTAAATTATAGAGTGGTCTAGACCTGCTCTATCTGTAAATTATAGAGCGGTCTAGACCTGCTCTATCTGTAAATTATAGAGTGGTCTAGACCTGCTCTACCTGTAAATTATAGAGTGGTCTAGACCTGCTCTATCTGTAAATTATAGAGCGGTCTAGACCTGCTCTATCTGTAAATTATAGAGCGGTCTAGACCTGCTCTGTCTGTAAATTATAGAGCGGTCTAGACCTGCTCTATCTGTAAATTATAGAGCGGTCTAGACCTGCTCTATCTGTAAATTATAGAGCGGTCTAGACCTGCTATACCTGTAAATTATAGAGTGGTCTAGACCTGCTCTATCTGTAAATTATAGAGTGGTCTAGACCTGCTCTATCTGTAAATTATAGAGTGGTCTAGACCTGCTCTATCTGTAAATTATAGAGCGGTCTAGACCTGCTATATCTGTAAATTATAGAGTGGTCTAGACCTGCTCTATCTGTAAATTATAGAGCGGTCTAGACCTGCTATATCTGTAAATTATAGAGCGGTCTAGACCTGCTCTATCTGTAAATTATAGAGTGGTCTAGACCTGCTCTACCTGTAAATTATAGAGTGGTCTAGACCTGCTCTATCTGTAAATTATAGAGTGGTCTAGACCTGCTCTATCTTTAAATTATAGAGCGGTCTAGACCTGCTCTATCTGTAAATTATAGAGGGGTCTAGACCTGCTCTATCTGTAAATTATAGAGAGGTCTAGACCTGCTCTATCTGTAAATTATAGAGCGG
>CM049393.1:7134714-7137214 GCA_026937815.1 Etheostoma perlongum | reverse complement strand
ACACACACACATGCACACACATACACACACACACACACACACACACACACACACACACACTGGACACACATACATACATACACATATACACACACACACACACACACACTGGACACACATACATACATACACATACACACACACACATACATACACACACACACACACACACTGGACACACATACACATGCACACACACCGGGGACACACACATACACACACATACACACACACACTGGACGCACACAAACACACATACACACACACCGGACACACACTGGACACACGCACACACACCAGACACACACACACTGGACACACACACACACACAGACACACACACACACTGGACACACACACACACACACACACACTGGACACACACACACCGCACACAAACACACACACACACAACACACACACACACAACACACACACACACACCAGACACACACACTGATGACTAATTCAGGTGGAGGAGGTGCAGCAGCAGTAATTAGGTGTCTGCGTCTAACGTCTCGGATGTAGAGAAGGAGGAGGTAGAGTTGCCGACGGCAACACTCACAGATGGACTTCCAGCACGTTGTGAGTATCTGAATCTTCAAATAACTTTTTATTTTTTACTTCATGCATAATTATTGATTCATTACATCGATGTTAAAGCAGCTCGGTCAGTTTTACTGAAGAAATAAAGCATATTTTCTATGAAAATCTGTTTATCTGTTTAAATCTAATTTATTAATGCAGCACCTTTCACTATCAGATGCTTGAAATGTCATTAAATATAATATATAGTGATATATATTGCAGGGGTATTGATTATATTGATCATACTTATTGAAGATTCAGTTTGACATGAGATGCTTTTGATGAACATTGTTTGTAAAGGGCTTGTTTTAATGTCTGTAATGCTTTATTCTCCGTGTTTTATTCTGTTATTAATACAGTCTATTTTCTATCAGGCTGCTCTCATAAACCATTCGTACATTTGCAACTTTTGCAGACGCCATTTTGTTTGTTTTCTCTTATTTTGAAAGTGTAAACGATGGAAATGACATCTAACTTTTTTTGTGACATATTATATGAACGTCTAATCTGTCATTTGATGCCTTTTGGAGATTTTTCCATCTTTTCTTGGCTTATTTATGCACATTAATACACATTTTTACCTGGGGTAACCAAACATTCAAACCTCACTGTGTGTATGAAAATGAATGCACTGTAATTCATATGTATTCCATTGACTTTCATCTTCGTGTATTCAGGCCTGTGTGTAGTGTGTAGTGTGTAAAAACAACAGAGTGTAAATTGTAATTTCCCCATAGGTGATTAATAACAAATATAAATTTAAAAAAAAATTAAATTTTAAAAATTTAAAAGAAAATTACAAATTTAAAAAATTTAAAAAAAATTTAAAAAATTTAAAAAAATTAAAAAAATGTATAAATAAAAAAAATTTAATTTAATTAAAATTGACTGTCTCTTTAAGGCAGGGACCTCTACACTGTAAATAATGTCTGAAATCTCCAGTTATACTTTAGATTTCACAGTAACACTACTGGGTACAGGATCTAAGTATTACAGTAGAATGTATTCTGTAAAGTATTACATTACAACCTTGTTGTATTACAGTAGACAACATCACAGTAGTCTAAGTATTACAGTAGAAATCACAGTATTCTAAGTATTACAGTAGTCTAAGTATTACAGTAGTCTAAGTATTACAGTAGAAATCACAGTATTCTAAGTATTACAGTAGTCTAAGTATTACAGTAGAAATCACAGTTCTAAGTATTACAGTAGTCTAAGTATTACAGTAGTCTATTCTAAGTATTACAGTAGAAATCACAGTATTCTAAGTATTACAGTAGTCTAAGTATTACAGTAGTCTAAGTGTTCTAATATTACAGTAGTCTAAGTATTACAGTAGAAATCACAGTAGTCTAAGTATTACAGTAGTCTAAGTATTACAGTAGAAATCACAGTATTCTAAGTATTACAGTAGTCTAAGTATTACAGTAGAAATCACAGTATTCTAAGTATTACAGTAGTCTAAGTATTACAGTAGAAATCACAGTATTACAGTAGTCTAAGTATTACAGTAGTCTAAGTATTACAGTAGAATTCACAGAAATCACAGTATTCTAAGTATTACAGTAGTCTAAGTATTACAGTAGTCTAAGTATTACAGTAGTCTAAGTATTACAGTAGTATAAGTATTACAGTAGAAATCACAGTGTTCTAAGTATTACAGTAGTCTAAGTATTACAGTAGAAATCACAGTATTCTAAGTATTACAGTAGTCTAAGTATTACAGTAGTCTAAGTATTACAGTAGAAATCACAGTATTCTAGTCTATATTACAGTAGTCTATGTATTACAGTAGTCTAAGTATTACAGTAGAAATCACAGTATTCTAAGTATTACAGTAGTCTATGTATTACAGTAGTCTAAGTATTACAGTAGTATTACAGTAGTCTAAGTATTACAGTAGTCTATG
>CM049393.1:7122214-7129714 GCA_026937815.1 Etheostoma perlongum | reverse complement strand
GGCCTGTGTTTCCTGAGCCTCAGCCAGCGGGTCTCCAAGTACACAACCTCCCCCGGCAACTGCACTTTAATTTAACCCTCGTGTCGTCTTCACGTCAAAATTGAAAATTGAAAATCAACACTTTTGTTGACACTGTTTTTAACTTTTTTTTTACGTTTTTGACACTTTTTTCAATGTTTTTTCCCTTTTTTTGAATGTTTTCAACACCACGTAACACTAATAATAATAATAATAATAATAATAATAATAATAATAAATGGAATTTGTATAGCGCTTTTCCCAAGCTCAAAGTCACTTTACAGAGTAGAAACAGTATATTTAAAAAAAACACACAAAAGAAAAAACTAAGGATAGGCAGAACAGAAGAGATGGGTCTTCAGACGGGACTGAAAAATGGTGAGGGACTCAGAGATGTGGATCTCATGGGGGAGGGAGGTCCAGAGCCTGGGAGCTGCCCTGGAAAGGCTCCTGTCCCCAAAACTGCGGAGCTTTGACTTGGGGGACGTAGAGGAGACCGGCTGAGGTGGATCCCGGTGAAGGTTGGTAGGGGGGAGAGGAGGACAGGGAGGTATGAGGTGGATCTGAGGGACCATGAAGGTTGGTAGGGGGGGAGAGGAGGACAGGGAGGTATGAGGTGGATCTGAGGGACTGAAGGTTGGTAGGGGGGGAGGAGGAGGAGGTCCAGAGGTGGTCTGAGGACCATGAAGGCCCTGAGGAGGAATGAGGTGGATCTGAGGGACCATGAAGGTTGGGGGGAGAGGAGGACAGGGAGGTATGAGGTGGATCTGAGGGACCATGAAGGTTGGTAGGGGGAGAGGAGGACAGGGAGGTATGAGGTGGATCTGGGGGACCATGAAGGTTGGTGGTAGGGGGAGAGGAGGACAGGGAGGTATGAGGTGGATCTGAGGGACCATGAAGGTTGGTAGGGGGAGAGAGGAGGACAGGGAGGTATGAGGTGGATCTGAGGGACCATGAAGGTTGGTAGGGGGAGGAGGACAGGGAGGTATGAGGTGGATCTGAGGGACCATGAAGGTTGGTAGGGGGGAGGAGGACAGGAGGTATGAGGTGGATCTGAGGGACCATGAAGGTTGGTAGGGGGGGAGAGGAGGACAGGGAGGTATGAGGTGGATCTGAGGGACTGAAGGTTGGTAGGGGGAGAGGAGGACAGGGAGGTATGAGGTGGATCTGAGGGACCATGAAGGTTGGTAGGGGGGAGGAGGACAGGGAGGTATGAGGTGGATCTGAGGGACTATGAAGGTTGGTAGGGGGAGAGGAGGACAGGGAGGTGAGGTGGATCTGAGGACCATGAAGGTTGGTAGGGGGGAGAGGAGGACAGGGAGGTATGAGGTGGATCTGAGGGACGGTGAAGGTTGGTAGGGGGAGAGGAGGACAGGGAGGTATGAGGTGGATCTGAGGGACCATGAAGGTTGGTAGGGGGAGAGGAGGACAGGGAGGTATGAGGTGGATCTGAGGGACCATGAAGGTTGGTAGGGGGGAGAGGAGGACAGGGAGGTATGAGGTGGATCTGAGGGACCATGAAGGTTGGTAGGGGGAGAGGAGGACAGTGAGGTATGAGGTGGATTGAGGGACCATGAAGGACCAGGGAGGTATGAGGTGGATCTGGGACCATGAAGGTTGGTAGGGGGGGAGAGGAGGACAGTGAGGTATGACGGGGCAAGGTGGTGTATGGCTTTGTAGGTAAGGACCAGGATTTTGTATCTGATCCGGTGAGAAATGGGGAGCCAGTGTAGCTGTTTCAGGACCCGGAGTGATGTGGGTCCAGGATGTGGAGCGGGTGAGGAGTCGTGCGGCTGAGTCCTGAACCAGTTGGAGCCTTTTAATGGAGGCTGAGCTGATGCCGAGGAGTAGTGAGTTGCAATAGTCAAGTCGTGAGGAGATGAAGGCATGAATGAGTCTTTCGGCAGCAGAGGGAGTGAGTGAGGGTCTGATTTTGGCAATATTTCGAAGGTGAAAGAAGGAGGTTTTGATGACATGACGGATGTGAGGCTCAAGGGAGAGGGTTGAATCAAAAATCACACCAAGGTCAACTAACTTATTAACTTTAGTTTTACAGTTATTTTTGGAGTTTATGGTCAATAAACCTCATTTATAGGAAATTATACCTAATGTTTGAGTTAGAAAAGCAGAAATTAAAAATTATTGAGACTAAAATTAAAGGAATGGATGTTGATGATAATCACAGACTGGAATATGTCAACTTTTACTCAATACTATTTCAAAAACACTTCCATTTGTTTTACAATCCTATAAAATTGAATAAGACGCCCCAAAATTAATGAAAGTAGAGATTTGTACTTGGTAAAGAGTGTTGGGTGGAATCAATCATGTTATTTTGGGGAATTAAAAAGAACATTGATATAGGACAACATGGGGACAACATGGGGACAACATGAGGGCAACATGAGGACAACATGAAGACAACATGAGGACAACATGGGGACAACATAAGGGCAACATGGGGACAACATGGGGGCAACATGGGGACAACATGAGGACAACATGGGGACAACATGAGGACAACATGAGGGTTAAGATTGCACCCCCACAATATCACTCCTCCACTACAAGGTAACTCCAGATGTCTTTCTGTCCTCCACAGACCGTTCGTCAGCAGCTACTTCAGGAAGTTCCCCATGCACATGTACTGCCTTCCTGTCCAGGCTGCCAATCACAGAGGCCGGAGGCGGGGCCTGATGAAGAGGAGATGAGAGGGCGGGGCCTGAGGAAGAGGAGATGAGAGGGCGGGGCCTGATGAATGAGAGGGCGGGGCCTGATGAATGGGAGGGCGTGGCCTGATGAAGAGGAGATGAGAGGGCGGGGCCTGAAGAAGAGGAGATGAGAGGGCGGGGCTTTTAAAAATATGTTTTATTTCTGCTTTCAAATGGAACTCGTGAGCTTGAGGTTACAACACGATGTGCTTAAAGGTCTTTACACACTGGGGGCGTGACGAATAAATGAAAAGAAAATGCAAAACGCTAATATTCATACCGGCAGGTTAACAGTTGAGCAGTGACCAAACACACCTGGCTGTTAAAGGGAATGGGAGAGGACCTCTGATTGGCTGTTAAAGGGAATGGGAGAGGACCTCTGATTGGCTGTTAAAGGGAATGGGAGAGGACCTCTGATTGGTAGAGCCCTTTAGGACCAAGGGGAACCGACCCTTGTCTGGTATTCAGGTCAAATTGACCCATTTCAGATTTCTACAAGAAGAAAAATGCTCCAAGTTACATTTTTTCTACCTGAAATCAGCGTCCTCTCCTTATTTCCTGTGATAAACATGTATTCCTGACTCTGAACATTATTCTGGATATGACACTTATGTTGTTTCCATAGTGGATTTTTAACATGAATTATAACCTTATGACAAAAAACTAACCCCACTTCCATGTTTAATTGTGTTCTAGTAGAGACTGATGCATTCCCTGAACATAGATGTTATCTCAGCTGTTGGAAATGGAGATAAAGACAATATTTGTTAATAGATTATGAAGTTAGATTTTATTTCAGAATTGTTTTTAAAACCCCAAATAAGTCCCGGGTCAGTTTGACCCGAGGGACACGAGAGGGTCCCGAAGAGAAGACAACACGAGGGTTAAGACATTTTTAAGACTAGGGCTGCACAATTTATCGCAATTTTATGGACATTGCAATACGGACTATAGTCCAATATACAATAATATCCCAAAGTGAAGACAGCACGAGGCTCAGATCGGTAAATAATTCCTTTCTTGTGAACGTGGTAAACACGACCCCATTTGAAGGCAGCATCTGTTTTCCTTCCCTTTCCTTATTCTTTCCTTCTTTTCTCCTTAAAGTACAAAAAGACACATTTATGCATCAGAGACAACAAAGGAAACCTTTACATGACGGCTTTTTATTTCAGATAGATCTGTTGTCTGTTCCCTTGTTTTAACTTTCAATAAAATGTTCATCATAAAACAAAAAACCTATCTATGTGTATATGTGTGTATGTGTTCTATGTAACAGAACATGCCTCCGTATTCATGTTTTGATGATGTTTTTTTAATTTTTGGGCGTATGCGAAGGCCTATGTTATTGTTATTTTGTTCAAATTGCAATGGACCTTTGGTGTGAATCCCAATAAGATTAATTACCAAGCCAGTTCACACTTGTCTTAGTGTTTGAGGTGCATACAGTACAGTATGAACTTCCTTGGCTATTTTTAAAAGGGGATGAACAATAATGCAAAGTACTGTTACAGTCAAAAACATAAATATAGAGAATATATCAGAGGAGAAGCTTACGGTGGCCCTGAAGTGACAATCACAGCAAATAGGAAAACACTTCAACAAATCATAAAGCACAACGGCATCAACTTCTACTGGAGAAGGGTGTGTATTAGCATGGTGGTTTGAAATTAGCATCGATGAAATGACATTTTCAAGAGTCAAGATTTCTTTATTGTCACATCACAGTACACTGTAGTGCGAAATTACGTGCAGGAATAATCAAAAACACAGTGGAAAAGTCGAGATGAATGAAAATAAATAAATGCTTAAATGCATATATGGGTGTGCAGAGCATGTAGTGTGATAAATATAAATATATAACGTCTAAAAAAACAGAAAAATATAAATATCTAGATACTAGATACATAGAGTTAGGAAAGAGTAAGGTATAAGGTGCATTCAGGTGCATTCAGGTGCATTCAGGTGCATTCAGGTGCATTTTGGACATGAGTATTCAGATTGATTGGACTGTTTTCAGGGTTTTATTGTTCAGCAGTCTGACAGCAGTGGGGAAGAAGCTGTGGTTGAACCTTGCATCCATCCATCCATCCATCTTCATCCGCTTATCCGGTATCAGGTCTCGGGGGCAGCAGCTCCAGTAGGGGACCCCACACTTCCCTTCCCCGAGCCACATCAACCAGCTCAGACTGGGGGGTCCCGAGGCGTTCCCAGGCCAGGTTGGAGATATAATCTCTCCACCTAGTCCTGGGTCTTCCCCGAGGCCTCCTCCCAGCTGGATGTCCCTCCACCTAGTCCTGGGTCTTCCCCGAGGCCTCCTCCCAGCTGGGTGTCCCTCCACCTAGTCCTGGATCTTCCCCGAGGCCTCCTCCCAGCCGGACGTCCCTCCACCTAGTCCTGGGTCTTCCCCGAGGCCTCCTCCCAGCTGGACGTGCCTGGACCACCTCCCTAGGGACCCCCCCAGGAGGCATCCTTACCAGATGCCCGAACCACCTCAACTGGCTCCTTTCGACGTGAAGGAGCAGCGGCTCTACTCCGAGCTCCTCTCGGAGGACTGAGCTTCTCACCCGATCTCTAAGGGAGACGCCAGCCCCCCTCCTGAGGAAACCCATTTCAGCCGCTTGTACCCTGGAACCTTGCAGTCCTTGCTTAATATTGTGTGAATTATAATCATCATTGCAGGTGTTGTGTTCAGTAGGGGTGAGTATATGTTGAGGAGATAACACCAGACAAAGGAGTAGTCTGTACTCCTTGTAATAAATGATGTGCGTACATGACCTTGTTTGTATCTACCGACACCTAAAGTTGATGAGCTTTCCATTGGGAGTGTCTGAAATGTGGGAATAAGGAGACAGCCGAGGAAGAGGAGGTAGGACAATTGGGTGATCTACTGCAAGAGACGTGTCTCTCTGGACTTTGTCTGCATCTTGTCTCCAGAACGTTCTGTAATAAAGTTCCCTCCATACTCCAACTGCAAGCGTGAAAATCTTCCTTCCTAAAAACGAACCTTGGGGCAGAATTGTAGCCCAACACTGGTCAGATCACTTTCAGTGGTGCCCCTGTAGAAAGTGGTCTGGATGGACGGGCTGAGGTGGGCCTTCTTCAACCGCCGCAGGAAGTGCAGACGCTGGTGGGCCTTTTTTACGTATAAACCAACTCTTTTACCTGATATGAGTTATAATTCAAATGTCAACAGTAACAGTCCTAATCAAACTATAGACTTGGTCCTTGGACTTGGTCCACACTTCTTCTCACAGCCGTGCAGATTCACATGCAAGATCAGGGAATGAGTGGGTAGGCATGAAATTTCTCACATGACTCTTATGTTATCCCATATTGGTGAAAGTGATGCTGTTACAACCATCCCCGGTCTCCCTACGTGTATTATGTGCAACGGTCACAAAATGGTATGTATACATAGAATAGAATAGGATAGAAAGCCTTTATTCTCATTATACACAAGTGCAGTACCTGTGCAACGAGACTGAAGCAAAACCTTTACAGTGTCGACACAACATATAAAAATATAAAATGTAAGTAGTGCAGAAGAGGAAGAAAGGGGGTGGGCATGATGCACAGTCCTGAGAGCAACTAGCTACATATATAAAATATAAAAAATAGTAAGAAACATAAAGGGTTTGTTTACACATAGTGCAAAAATATAGTTATTGGTGTATCAAAAATCCTGAGCATTAAATATTGCACTGTAATGAAATTAAATGGTTAAGTATTAAATATTGCACAGTAATGAAATGAAATGGTTAAGTATTAAATATTGCACAGTAATGAAATTGCACAGAATTCCCCTGTCTTTACATAAATAAATAAAATAAATGTGTAATTATATAGTGTATTTATACAGTATTATTGTTGTATTATGGGTGTTGTTGTGTAGACTACAAAATACACGTAATGCACGTTAAACAAAACACGTGTACAAGAATGAATAAACAGATTTGGGCATATTTTTCAACAGATTGTGTCTTCCACGATCCGCCGCGAACGCAGCATCACGCAGCATTACGTAGCATCACGTTTTTACGTAACTGCGTCAGTCCCCAGCCCAGCCCTTCTTCTGTGTGCGTTCCAGCTTCAGCCCCCGAATCCCAGACATCATGGTGAGCTTTAACAAATTTTTACTGTTTTATAAGCCGTAAAGGAATACACGCTTCCACGTCTACAAGTAGCTTAACTCGCAGATAGTCTGTTAAAACCCTTCGTGCTCTGTAAATGTTGCTCGTAGCGTCCGTTTAGCTTTCTGCTAGCTAGCGGTGCTAACCGGCGAGCAAGCACATGGGCGCTATGGATGTGCTAACGGCTAAGCTAACAGCCTCATTGTTATGGTTTTAATGTGTTTCAAAATGTCTGGTGATGCTGTCGGGTCCGCTGCAGCTGATAAAACGTTAGCTGTTATGTTGCAGGGTGTATTTATCAGAGACTGCGTGTTCTTGTTGTTCTCTTGTTAGCCCCGTTAGCATGCTGCGTTAGCTTGCCATTACAGACAATAAATAGGAAAGAACAATTAAAAATACAACGTGTGAGTCTAGCTACTCGTAACTTAGACGTCCAGCTGACTCTCACTACAGCTGTGGTTGTCAGAAGATTTGACGTTTTTGATTTATTTGTGAATATTTCTGGATTTTGGAAGCTTCTAGCGGTTTCTACAAATACGATGATGCAGTGCTGCGTTCAGGGCTGCTCGGAATAAATTGCTCCGTCTTAGTGTTGCCAGGTCTTGCTAGTCAAATAAGCAACCAGGCCTGTGAAAACA
>CM049393.1:7075357-7121714 GCA_026937815.1 Etheostoma perlongum | reverse complement strand
ACCTGGTCTGGACCAATAGGATCTGGTGTTTTAGCCCCATCAAAAAACATTTTAAATCTCCCATAGCCATCGGTCAGGCTACAAATCAGGAATGGTAAAATGCTTCCCAAATATTCTTCTCCAACTGGGAATACCAGGGGGTTGGTTGGGATGTATGGCCCTCAGAGTACCCCTTCCAGGGTAACTTCATGTGTACAGCCCCCCCACCCCCATTGAATCTTTTCTTTATTGGAGTCGTTTGGAGGATCCATTCATCTTCGTCCACTTATCCGAGGCCTCCTCCCAGCTGGACCCTCCACCCAGTCCTGGGTCTTCCTCGAGGCCTCCTCCCAGCTGGACCCTCCACCTAGTCCTGGGTCTTCCTCGAGGCCTCCTCCCAGCTGGACGTCCCTCCACCTAGTCTTGAGTCTTCCTCAAGGCCTCCTCCCAGCTGGACGTCCCTCCACTTGGTCCTGGGTCTTTCCCGAGGCCTCCTCCCAGCTGGACATCCCTCCACCTAGTCTTGAGTCTTCCTCAAGGCCTCCTCCCAGCTGGTCGTCCCTCCACCTAGTCCTGGGTCTTCCCCAAGGCCTCCTCCCCGCTGGACATCCCTCCACCTAGTTCTGGGTCTTCCCCGAGGTCTCCTCTCAGCTGGACATCCCTCCACCTAGTCCTGGGTCTTCCCCGAGGCCTCCTCCCAGCTGGACGTCCCTGCACCTCGTCCTGGGTTCTTCCCCGAGGCCTCCTCTCAGCTGGACGTCCCTGCACCTAGTCCTGGGTCTTCCCCAAGGCCTCCTCCCAACTGGACATCCCTCCACCTAGTCCTGGGTCTTCCCCGAGGTCTCCTCTCAGCTGGACATCCCTCCACCTAGTCCTGGGTCTTCCCCGAGGCCTCCTCCCAGCTGGACGTCCCTCCACCTAGTCCTGGGTCTTCCCCAAGGCCTCCTCCCCGCTGGACATCCCTCCACCTAGTCCTGGGTCTTCCCCGAGGTCTCCTCTCAGCTGGACATCCCTCCACCTAGTCCTGGGTCTTCCCCAAGGCCTCCTCCCCGCTGGACATCCCTCCACCTAGTCCTGGGTCTTCCCCGAGGTCTCCTCTCAGCTGGACATCCCTCCACCTAGTCTTGAGTCTTCCTCAAGGCCTCCTCCCAGCTGGACGTCCCTCCACTTGGTCCTGGGTCTTTCCCGAGGCCTCCTCCCAGCTGGACATCCCTCCACCTAGTCTTGAGTCTTCCTCCCTCCTCCCAGCTGGTCGTCCCTCCACCTAGTCCTGGGTCTTCCCCAAGGCCTCCTCCCCGCTGGACATCCCTCCACCTAGTCCTGGGTCTTCCCCGAGGTCTCCTCTCAGCTGGACATCCCTCCACCTAGTCCTGGGTCTTCCCCGAGGCCTCCTCCCAGCTGGACGTCCCTGCACCTCGTCCTGGGTTCTTCCCCGAGGCCTCCTCTCAGCTGGACGTCCCTGCACCTAGTCCCTGGTCCTCCCCGAGGCCTCCTCCCAGCTGGACATGCCTGGAACACCTCCCTAGAGGATTTGGTTTCAAATCCCTTCATCTCTTCCCAATTTAATGTGCGAAGGTTCTGGTTTCTGAAGCGGTTCAGGAGCTTGTTGTGAAGCAGCCTTGGAGCGCAGTAAGCAGAGCTCTAGTGTGGCTTTAGTTTACATTGATAAAGCTGTAAAATATCAAATCACCACTGAATCAAAATAAAACGTTCCTCTTACTTGTGACAATAGACTAGGAATAGGTTTCAACTCCACCCTCTTTGTGTTAGTCTAGTTTTAGTTCCTGTTTGTATCTCCAGCAGTTTTTGTGTCTGAAAACTAAAAAGTGACTTTCCATCCCTGTTGGTCTTACTCTTTGTATAACAGGATCCATCAGAGACCGTACTCTGCTGGAGCTGGATCCGGCTGTGTGTCCTTCACGAGCGACCGGTCATATCAAGGCCTCATTAACTTTAAAGGTCAACCACCCTCTGCTGAAAAGAGGTAAGCTGTTAATAATATTATAATATTACGGATTCTCCGGAGATCTCAACTGTAGGTCTCAGTTTAATATTGGACCTGGTCTGGACCAATAGGATCTGGTGTTTTAGCCCCATCAAAAAGCATTTTAAATCTCCCATAGCCATCGGTCAGGCTACAAATCAGGAATGGTAAAATGCTTCCCAAATATTCTTCTCCAACTGGGAATACCAGGGGGTTGGTTGGGATGTATGGCCCTCAGAGTACCCCTTCCAGGGTAACTTCATGTGTACAGCCCCCCCACCCCCATTGAATCTTTTCTTTATTGGAGTCGTTTGGAGGATCCATTCATCTTCGTCCACTTATCCGAGGCCTCCTCCCAGCTGGACCCTCCACCCAGTCCTGGGTCTTCCTCGAGGCCTCCTCCCAGCTGGACCCTCCACCTAGTCCTGGGTCTTCCTCGAGGCCTCCTCCCAGCTGGACGTCCCTCCACCTAGTCTTGAGTCTTCCTCAAGGCCTCCTCCCAGCTGGACGTCCCTCCACTTGGTCCTGGGTCTTTCCCGAGGCCTCCTCCCAGCTGGACATCCCTCCACCTAGTCTTGAGTCTTCCTCAAGGCCTCCTCCCAGCTGGTCGTCCCTCCACCTAGTCCTGGGTCTTCCCCAAGGCCTCCTCCCCGCTGGACATCCCTCCACCTAGTCCTGGGTCTTCCCCGAGGTCTCCTCTCAGCTGGACATCCCTCCACCTAGTCCTGGGTCTTCCCCGAGGCCTCCTCCCAGCTGGACCCCTGCCTCTCCTGGGTTCTTCCCCGGGCCTCCTCTCAGCTGGGCCCCTGCACCTAGTCCCTGGTCCTCCCGAGGCCTCCTCCCAGCTGGACATGCCTGGAACACCTCCCTAGAGGATTTGGTTTCAAATCCCTTCATCTCTTCCCAATTTAATGTGCGAAGGTTCTGGTTTCTGAAGCGGTTCAGGAGCTTGTTGTGAAGCAGCCTTGGAGCGCAGTAAGCAGAGCTCTAGTGTGGCTTTAGTTTACATTGATAAAGCTGTAAAATATCAAATCACCACTGAATCAAAATAAAACGTTCCTCTTACTTGTGACAATAAACTAGGAATAGGTTTCAACTCCAACCTCTTTGTGTTTGTCTGGTTTTTGTTCCTGCTTGTATCTCCAGCAGTTTTTGTGTCTGAAAACTAAAAAGTGACTTTCCATCCCTGTTGGTCTTACTCTTTGTATAACAGGATCCATCAGAGACCGTACTCTGCTGGAGCTGGATCCGGCTGTGTGTCCTTCACGAGCGACCGGTCATATCAAGGCCTCATTAACTTTAAAGGTCAACCACCCTCTGCTGAAAAGAGGTAAGCTGTTAATAATATTATAATATTACTGATTCTCCGGAGATCTCAACTGTAGGTCTCAGTTTAATATTGGACCTGGTCTGGACCAATAGGATCTGGTGTTTTAGCCCCATCAAAAAGCATTTTAAATCTCCCATAGCCATCAGCTTGGCTACAAATCCCCAATTCTTCCCAAATGTTCTTCTCTAACTGGAAATACCAGGGGGGTGGTTGGGATGTATGGCCCTCAGAGTACCCCTTCGAGGGTAACTTCATGTGTACAGCCCCCCCACCCCCATTAAATCATTTTTTTTATTGGAGTCCTTTGGAGGATCCATTCATCTTTGTCCACTTATCCAAGGCCTCCTCCCAGCTGGACCCTCCACCTAATCCTGGGTCTTCCTCAAGGCCTCCCAGCTCCCTACAGGTCTTCCCCGAGGTCTGCTGGCGTCCCTCCACCTAGTCTTGAGTCTTCCTCAAGGCCTCCTCCCAGCTGGACGTCCCTCCACCTGGTCCTGGGTCTTTCCCGAGGCCTCCTCCCAGCTGGACATCCCTCCACCTAGTCTTGAGTCTTCCTCAAGGCCTCCTCCCAGCTGGACGTCCCTCCACCTGGTCCTGGGTCTTTCCCGAGGCCTCCTCCCAGCTGGACATCCCTCCACCTAGTCCTGGGTCTTCCCCAAGATCATCTCCCTGCTGGACGTCCCTCCACCTAGTCCTGGGTCTTCCCCGAGGTCGCCTCCCTGCTGGACGTCCCTCCACCTAGTCCTGGGTTCTTCCCCGAGGCCTCCTCTCAGCTGGACGTCCCTGCACCTAGTCCCTGGTCCTCCCCGAGGCCTCCTCCCAGCTGGACATGCCTGAACACCTCCCCAGAGGATTTGGTTTCAAATCTTCATCTCTTCCCAATTTAATGCTGTTCTGGTTTCTGAAGCGGTTCAGGAGCTTGTTGTGAAGCAGCCTTGGAGCCAGTAAGCAGAGCCTAGTGTGGCCTGTAAAATATCAAATCACCACTGAATCAAAATAAAACGTTCCTCTTACTTGTGACAATAGACTAGGGTTTCAACTCCAACCTCTTTGTGTTTGTCTGGTTTTTGTTCCTGCTTGTATCTCCAGCAGTTTTTGTGTCTGGGTGACTTTCCATCCCTGTTGGTCTTACTCTTTGTATAACAGGATCCATCAGAGACCGTACCTGGAGTCCGGCTGGTGTCCTTCACGAGCGACCCATATCAAGGCCTCATTAACTTTAAAGGTCAACCACCCTCTGCTGAAAAGAGGTAAGCAATAATATTATAATATTACTGATTCTCCGGAGATCTCAACTGTAGGTCTCAGTTTAATATTGGGGTCTGGACCAATTCTGGTGTTTTAGCCCCATCAAAAAGCATTTTAAATCTCCCATAGCCATCAGCTTGGCTACAAATCCCCAATTCTTCCCAAATGTTCTTCCTAACTGGAAATACCAGGGGGTGGTTGGGATGTATGGCATCCCCTCCAGCCCCCCACCCCCATTAAATCTTTTTTTTTTATTGTCCATTCATCTTTGTCCACTTATCCAAGGCCTCCTCCCAGCTGGACCCTCCACCTAATCCTGGGTCTTCCTCAAGGCCTCCTCCCAGCTGGGCGTCCCTCCACCTACTCCTAGGTCTTCCCCGAGGTCTCCTCTCAGCTGGACGTCCCTCCACCTAGTCTTGAGTCTTCCTCAAGGCCTCCTCCCAGCTGGACGTCCCTCCACCTGGTCCTGGGTCTTTCCCGAGGCCTCCTCCCAGCTGGACATCCCTCCACCTAGTCTTGAGTCTTCCTCAAGGCCTCCTCCCACCGCCCCTCCACCTGGTCCTGGGTCTTCCCGAGGCCTCCTCCCAGCTGGACATCCCTCCACCTAGTCCTGGGTCTTCCCCAAGATCATCTCCCTGCTGGACGGACCTAGTCCTGGGTCTTCCCGAGGTCGCCTCCCTGCTGGATCCACCTAGTCCTGGGTCCCCAATCCTCCCCCCAGCTGGACATCTCTCCACCTAGTCCTGGGTTCTTCCCCGAGGACTCCTCCCAGCTGGACATCCCTCCACCTAGTCTCTGGTCCTCCCCGAGGCCTCCTCCCAGCTGGACGTCTCTCTCCACCTAGTCCTGGGTCTTCCCCGAGGCCTCCTCCCAGTTGGACATGCCTGGAACACCTCCCTAGAGGATTTGGTTTCAAATCCCTTCATCTCTTCCCAATTTAATGTGCGAAGGTTCTGGTTTCTGAAGCGGTTCAGGAGCTTGTTGTGAAGCAGCCTTGGAGCGCAGTAAGCAGAGCTCTATTGTGGCTTTAGTTTACATTGATAAAGCTGTAAAATATCAAATCACCACTGAATCAAAATAAAACGTTGACCTTATTTGTGACAATAGACTAGGAATAGGTTTCAACTCCACCCTCAAAAAATCAGAATCAGTATCATTAAATACCAAATGATACCAAACCCTAAATATTACTAATTCATGTTTTAACTTTTATGTCTCCAGAGAAGTTTTGGGGGTTTATTTTTAGCATCTTTCTTCTTCACATACTTTATATTAATATTCTCCCAACTGATAGGTGTCCAGTTAAACCAGTCTTCATCTCTTGACTTTAGGTAAATACTGGATCTGGTCTGGTCCTGTATATTCTCTGGTGGTTGAGCTTTTGAACCCAGTTTTTTGTGCAGTTCATTGAACGTCTTTGTGTTAGTCTAGTTTTAGTTCCTGTTTGTATCTCCAGCAGTTTTTGTGTCTGAATACTAAAAAGTGACTTTCCATCCCTGTTGGTCTTACTCTTTGTATAACAGGATCCATCAGAGACCGTACTCTGCTGGAGCTGGATCCGGCTGTGTGTCCTTCACGAGCGACCAGTCATATCAAGGCCTCATTAACTTTAAAGGTCAACCACCCTCTGCTGAAAAGAGGTAAGCTGTTAATAATATTATAATATTACTGATTCTCCAGAGATCTCAACTGTAGGTCTCAGTTTAATATTGGACCTGGTCTGGACCAATAGGATCTGGTGTTTTAGCCCCATCAAAAAGCATTTTAAATCTCCCATAGCCATCAGCTTGGCTACAAATCCCCAATTCTTCCCAAATGTTCTTCTCTAACTGGAAATACCAGGGGGGTGGTTGGGTTGTATGGCCCTCAGAGTACCCCTTCCGCAGAATTGCAATTCAGTAAAAATTCAAAGAAATTCATATGCACAATTAAAGATTTACAATATATGTCAGATATAATTGACATATACATATATTACATATTCTATGAATTATATTAGTTTGAAACACCTGTACAGATTACATTAACAGGAAATGTTTCCCCCCAGCAATGAATGTTAAAATCTCTAGTGACAGAACAAGTATTTGAGTTTATTTTATTTGTAATTTTTTGGAACATGATGGAACATGACTCCATTTCCCAGAATGCTTATCATTATTTATATTTTTGAACACAATGTATGCAGGGATGAGGAGTGACTATGTGTAATGAAATTATTTTATTAAATTACATAATTAATGTAATTGTCATCAGATGTATTACTGAGGTAATTCAAATATTTACTAATATGTACTTATCAAATTTAAAAGGAAATTGCTTTGCATTGATGAAGTAATCCAAACCACATTCATAAGAGGTAACTTATAACATTATATTTCCAATACAGTACTTCCTTACACTGAATGAATGTGACGTTCAACACATTCTTTCTGTTGTGCGAGTGTGTGGAATTTCTTTGAATTGACATGATTTTATTTCCGCTTCCTGCCAATCCAATTCAACTTCCTGTGGGCCGTAGTCAATTCAATTCAAATTCCAATTCAAGAATTAAATGGAGGCCAATTCTAAAATTTGGAATTTTGCACAACCCTGCTGAACACTTAAAACCAAGTTTCAGTAAGTGGGTTCATGGCTAGATTTTACCCCCCCCCAAGTCTACTGACCCAAATTGTTCAAAATGCAATGCACTGACATAATGTGAGTTAATTCTTCCTGCTTCCTCCACAGAGTGGACCAGGAGAGCTCAGAGGGTCCCAGTGGTCAGTCGGCCCAGCACCATCAAACCCACTTGGACTCCATCTTTAAGGTTTGTACATGTACACCAACATCTATTCTGTTCCAAATCATCTCCATGCTGCACTGTTCAGACCAGAGGGTCCTCAGTCTGTCCATCATGGATCTGATCTGCTTCCATGATTTCAGTCATGATTTCAGATTTCAAGTACATCATTCATATAATCTTCTGTTCCAGCTGCTGGAGGATAACATCGTCACTTTTGTGAAGAACGAGCTGAAGATGATCCAGAAGCTTGTAGGACCAGATTACCCAAAATGCTCAGAGAGTCAGAGGGAGGGTGAGGATGAAGACCAGAGGAGCAGCAGAGAGGCATTTCTGAAGATCACACTGCACTTCCTGAGGAGAATGAAGCAGGACGAGCTGGCTGACTGTCTGCAGAGCAGTAAGAGGATTTATATCTTTAGGGGGAAGTAAACTGTCATATGTACTTTATAAATCACTTACTGGTCTTCTTTGTTCTGTGGTCTTACAGGAAATCGTGCTGCAGGTGGTAAGCGTAAACTGAAATCTAAGCTAAACAGGACGTTCCAGAGTGTGTTTGAGGGGATTGCTAAAGCAGGAAACCAAACCGTTCTGAATCAGATGTTCACAGAGATCTACCTCATGGAGGGAGGGGCTGCAGGGGTCAATGATGAACATGAGGTCAGACAGATTGAAACAGCATCCAGGAAACCAGACAGACCAGAAACAATAATCAAACAAGAAGACATCTTTAAACCCCCACCTGGAAGAGATGGACCAATCAGAGCAGTGATGACAAAGGGAGTGGCTGGCATTGGGAAAACAGTCTTAACACAGAAGTTCACTCTGGACTGGGCTGAAGGTAAAGCCAACCAGGACATCCAGTTCATATTCCCATTCACCTTCAGAGAGCTGAATGTGCTGAAAGAGAGAAAGTTCAGCTTTGTAGAACTTGTTGATTACTTCTTTAGTGAAACAAAAGAAGCAGGAATCTGCCGGTTTGAAGAGTTCCCGGTGGTCTTCATCTTTGACGGTCTGGATGAGTGTCGACTTCCTCTGGACTTCCTCAACACTGAGATTCTGACTGATGTTACAAAGTCCACCTCAGTGGGTGTGCTGCTGACAAACCTCATCAGGGGGAATCTGCTTACCTCTGCTCGCCTCTGGATAACCACACGACCTGCAGCAGCCAATCAGATCCCTTCTGGGTGTGTTGACATGGTGACAGAGGTTAGAGGGTTCACTGACCTACAAAAGGAGGATTATTTCAGTAAGAGATACAGAGACAAGAAGCAGGCCAGCAGAATCATCTCCCACATCAAGAGATCACGAAGCCTCCACATCATGTGCCACATCCCAGTCTTCTGCTGGATCACTGCTACAGTTCTGGAGGACGTGTTGAAGACCAGAGAGGGAGGAGAGCTGCCCAAGACCCTGACTGAGATGTACATCCACTTCCTGGTGGTTCAGTCCAAAGTGAAGAACATCAAGTATGATGGAGGAGCTGAGACTGATCCAACCTGGAGTCCAGAGAGCCGGAAGATGATGGAGTCCCTGGGAAAACTGGCTTTTGAGCAGCTGCAGAAAGGCAACCTGATCTTCTATGAATCAGACCTGACAGAATGTGGTATCGATATCAGAGCAGCATCAGTGTACTCAGGAGTGTTCACACAGATCTTTAAAGAGGAGAGAGGACTGTACCAGGACAAGGTGTTCAGCTTCGTCCATCTGAGTGTTCAGGAGTTCTGGCTGCTCTTCATGTCCATCTGACCTTCACCAACTCTGGAGTCAACCTGCTAGCAGAAAAACAAACATCAGCACACAGTTTTATCAGAGTGCTGTAGACAAGGCCTTACAGAGTCTTAATGGACACCTGGACTTGTTCCTCCGCTTCCTCCTGGGTCTTTCTCTTAAGACCAATCAGACTCTCCTACAAGGTTTGCTGACACAGACAGGAAGTAGTTCAGAGACCTATCAGGAAACAGTGAAGTACATCAAGAAGAAGATGGATGAGGGTCTGTCTCCAGAGAGAAGCATCAATCTGTTCCACTGTCTGAATGAACTGAATGATCGTTCTCTCTAGTGGAGCAGATCCAACAGTCCATGAGTTCAGGATGTCTCTCCACAGATGATCTGTCTCCTGCTCAGTGGTCAGCTATGGTCTGCATCTTATTGTCTTCAGAAGAAAATCTGGACGTGTTTGACCTGAAGAAATACTCTGCTTCAGAGGAGGCTCTTCTGAGGCTGCTGCCAGTGGTCAAAGCCTCCAACAAATCTCTGTAAGAAGGATTTATTCATTATTAAATATGCTGATTTCTATATAGGAGTTAGGAATATAAATTAAAGTTGCAAGCAGCGTTGGAGCTCACACAAGACTCTACATCATACAGATCATTGGCAGTGAAATGGGCGTGGCTTAAGCATATGCGGTGGGGCAAATGGTCACCAATTAAAAAGGAACTCTTTCCTGAGATCAGTGATACCTCACACAACAATCTACCTTAAACGGTTCACAGGTTATGCAAGAGGGCGTGACTACATGTGGGGGTTAGACCACACATTATAACTTAAGTAAATTGGATGATGTTTGTCATTTAAGGCTGATTTCATGTTGCCACCAGGGCGCGGTATAACAAATTATATAGATGACCTCAGGCCTAGACCCTTGTCAATCGCTTGAAATTTTGGCTAAAATGGACAACGTATACTCAAGAACAACTTCTTTGTTCATTGATCAATGCTCAAATTGGCCGCCACGCCAGGCTGTTGGATGAAAACTTGAGCTTTTACTAACTTTTTATCGTAAAGGTCTTGAGATAGCGTAAAATGAATTTCAAGTCGATCGGGTGAAATCTCTAGGAGGAGTTTATTAAAATATAGCACCTTGACTTTTAGGCCTACTTCATGTTGCCACTAGGGGGCTCTTTAACTTGGAGTCAATCTCGGCTTGTAGATATTAATCCTGAAAGGTTTTGAGCCAATTGGTCAATACACACTCAAGTTACACCCACTTCCTGTTTTGATGGCCCTCTACATGAGGTTGGTCCTCTGTAAATTTATAACTAACGCTATTACAGTTATTTTAATGAATTTTCATCTTTAAAGTCTTAAGATGGTACAGACCAAATTTGAAGTTGATTGGATGAAATCTCTAGAGTCACACATACTGTACATTAAAGTACGACATGTGGAAACGGCCAAAATTACACTAATTTTGAACATTCAATTAGAAATGCCTGTTGGGTTTAGGCTATGGCTCAAATAAGCTTTTTTCTATTTACATTGTAGGTTATCACTGAAGGCATCAAAACTATGAATGAACACATGTGGAATTATGTACTTAACAAAAAAGTGTGAAATATCTGAAAACATGTTTTATATTCCAGTTTTTTCAAAGTACCCCCCTCTTTGCTCTGATTACTGCTTTGCACACTCTTGGCATTCTCCTGATGAGCTCCAAGAGGTCGTCACCTGAAATGGTTTCCTAACAGTCTTGAAGGAGTTCCCATGATGCTCAGCACTTGTTGGCTCTTTCTCCTTCACTCTGCGGTCCAGCTCATCCCAAACCATCTCAATTGGGTTCAGGTCTGGTAACTGTGGAGGCAGCACTCCATCACTCTCCTTCTTGGTCAAATAGCCCTTACACAGCCAGGAGTTGTTTTTGGGGTCTTTGTCCTGTTGAAAAATAAATGATGGTCCAACTAAACGCAAACCGGATGGGATGGCATGTTGCTGCAGGATGCTGTGGTGGCCATGCTGGTTCAATATGCCTTCAATTTGGAATAAATCCCCAACAGAGTCACCAGCAAAACCCACACCATCACATCTACTCTTCCCATGCTTCACGGTGGGAACCAGGCATGTAGAATCCATCCGTCACCTTTTCTCCGTCGCACAAAGACATGGCAGTTGGAACCAGTAAACTCAAATTTGGACTCATCAGACCAAAGCACAGATTTCCACTGGTCTAATGTCCATTCCTTGTGTTTCTTGGCCCAAACAAATCTCTTCTGCTTGTTGCCTCCCT
Source organism: Etheostoma perlongum (assembly GCA_026937815.1). Classification (NCBI taxonomy): domain Eukaryota; kingdom Metazoa; phylum Chordata; class Actinopteri; order Perciformes; family Percidae; genus Etheostoma; species Etheostoma perlongum. Next base: position 7,110,388 of record CM049393.1, on the reverse strand, counting down.
TAGCAGTGGTTTCCTAGCTGCTATTGGATCATCAAGGCCTGATTCACCAGTCTCCTCTTAACAGTTGTTCTAGAGAAGTGTCTGCTGCTAGAACTGTGTGGTATTCATCTGGTCTCTAATCTGAGCTATTGTTAACTTGTGAGTTCTGAGGCTGGTGACTCAGATGAATTTATCCTTAGCAGCAGAGGTGACTCTTGGTCTTCCTTTCCTGGGGGCCCTCATGTTAGCCAGTTTCGTTGTAGCGCTTGTTGGTTTTTTTTGTACTTGGGGACACATTCAAAGTTTTTTGCAATTTTCTGGACAGACTGACCTTCATTTCCTAAAGTAATGATGGCCGCCGTTTCTCTTTACTTAGCTGATTGGTTCTTGCCATAATCTGAATTCTAATAGTTGTCCAATAGGGTTGTCGGCTGTGCATGAACCTGACTTCTGCACAACACAACGGATGGTCCCAACCCCATTAATAAGGCAAGAAATTCCACTAATTAACCCCTGACAAGGCACACCTGTGAAGTGAAAACCATTTCCACCTCATGAAGCTCATTGAGAGAACACCAAGGGTTTGCAGCGCTATCAAAAAAAGCAAAAGGTGGCTGCTTTGAGTAATCTAAAATAAAAGACCTATTTAAGAGTTATTTCACACTTTTTTGTAAAGTACATAATTCCACGTGTTCATTCATAGTTTTGATGCCTTCAGTGAGAATCTACAATGTAAATAGTCATGAAAATAAAAAGAAATGCATTGAATGAGAAGGTGTAACCAAACTTTTGGCCTGTACTGTATGTGTACCATTTTTTTCATTGAGGGGCTTAATTGCAAGGGCTCAACTTTTAAAATTTTCAAAAAGGCAATTAATTTGCCACAAAAAAAGAATTTCTTCAGTTTCAATAGAGCCTTCGCTGCTGTCGGCACCGGGCCGTAACAACTTGTTTCCTTCCTGTTATCTCTCCAGACTGAATGGCTGTAACCTGTCAGAGAGAAGCTGTGAAGCTCTGTCCTCAATTCTCAGCTCGGAGTCCTCTAGTCTGAGAGAGCTGGACCTGAGTAACAACAACCTGCAGGATTCAGGAGGGAAGCTGATCTCTGATGGACTGAAGGGTCCACACTGCAGACTGGAGACTCTCAGGTGAGGTCAAGTTAACGTTTGTCTTTAATTTCAGATATTTCTATAAACTTTAAGCTTCATAATTCAATTTGAATAGCTCTTCTTATTTAGGTACTAATTTCGGAAAATCCTTTAATGTTTCCAAAGTATAGATTTTTTTCATAATCACGTCATAAAGTATGAAATATGAACTGTGGCTGAGATCTAGAAATCCTTTATATTTTAATATCATGTGACTTTGATACCTGGTTTAGTCTTGATAGTTATGTGCAACTTGTTGACAATGAAACAAAAATGATTTAAACTGCAAAGGAATTTAATATACTAAATATACTAAAAGTCTAGACTCAACATTTAAACACACATGTTATGCCTTTTTTCCTGTTGTCTCTCCAGGCTGAGTGGCTGTAAGCTATCAGAGAGAAGCTGTGAAGCTCTGTCCTCAGTTCTCAGCTCCCAGTCCTCTAGTCTAAGAGAGCTGGACCTGAGTAACAACAACCTGCAGGATTCAGGAGGGAAGATGATCTCTGATGGACTGAAGAGTCCACACTGCACACTGGAGACTCTCAGGTCAGGTCAAGTTAATATTTGTCTTTAATTTCAGATATTTCTATAAACTTTAAGCTTCATAATTCAATTTAAACAGCCCTTCTCATGTCTGGACTAATTTTGGAAAATCATTGAATGTTTCCAAAGTATTTTGTTTTTATTTATAATCACACGTCATAAAGCGTGAACTGTTGCTGAGATCTAGAAATCCTTTATATTTTAATATCATGTGACTTTGATTCCTCATTCAGTCTTGATTAGTTATCTGCAACTTGTTTACAATGAAACAGAAAGTATTTAAACTTCAAAGGGATTTAATATACTAAATATACACAAAGTCTAGACTCAACATTTAAACACACATATAATCTGTCTTTTTTCCTGTTTTCTCTCCAGGCTCAGTGGCTGTAACCTGTCAGAGAGAAGCTGTGAAGCTCTGTCCTCAGTTCTCAGCTCGGAGTCCTCTAGTCTGAGAGAGCTGGACCTGAGTAACAACAACCTGCAGGATTCAGGAGGGAAGCTGATCTCTGATGGACTGATGAGTCCACACTGCACACTGGAGATTCTCAGGTCAGGATTCAATAACCCGTTTAACTGATGACCATTTAAACTCTGACTAACTTGAGTTGATAAACAGCTGACATGTAGCTTTGTCTCTGCTGATATGATAAACTTCTGCAGTAGTTATATATAGTTAAAATCATTAAATTCTCGATTCTGAGTTACTTTCCATGAGGATTTTCCATTGTTTATTATTGTAGTTACATAATTAAATAGATCATATGATTTTAAAGGTGTATTATTCTAAATCTGAGCCAAAAATGTACCTGGACAACAAAAAAACCTAAAACAAGGTTTCCTGTGTGTTGTTCTGTGTGTTTACAGTCTGTCAGGCTGTATGATCTCAGAGGAAGGATGTTCTTCTCTGGTCTCAGCTCTGAGCTCCAACCCCTCCCATCTCAGAGAGCTGGACCTGAGCTACAATCATCCAGGAGACCTAGGAGTGAAGCTGCTGTCAGCGAGACTGAAGGATCCTCTCTGGAGACTGGACACTCTCAGGTACACACACTGATCAACATAAAGTAGATGTTTGTGTAGGAAGTTTTAAAACAGAACATCTCCAGGACCTGAAATGATAACTCCCTTTGTTAATAGGTGATGTAGTTTGGGCAGATATCTGTATGTTAAAGGAACTCTTCATGGTTTTAAGAAACATCCTTTTTTTTCTCCTCTTTCCTGGGATCAAATCAGTTTCATTCTTGACTGAGAAAAGTCCAGGACAGGTTTAGCCTAGCTTAGCACAAAGCAATGCACTTTCTATACTGTTAGAAAAGTGTATTGAGTCTTTAGGCAGAGTAGTTAGCTAGCTGTGTAAAATGTAATGCACTGACGTCTGGACCAATTATTTCTCTAAGTTCCTCTTGTGCTGGGAGAGTAAATAAATTCAAATAAATTCTAAATTCAAAAAGTCTCTCGAAACACTCTTTCCTAGTCGTTGCACTGCAAACACGTGTATGTGAGAGTGATGTGTCTCTTTCTCCGAATATTTATATTATATTGCAATCACAAACTAGTTTCATACTGTCTGTTTTAGCTGATGTCATCACCATGTAACATGTTGTGTATGATAACTTTCACTTTATGGACGGTAAACACGTCAAATGTAGCAATAGCCTCAACAGTAAAAGATTAGATCCTAGGGAAGAAGTTCCCAGACTCCCTTTAGATTCCAGCTGTTTCTCCAGTTGTTACGTCAGGGCCACGTCATCACCTTTGGAAAACGTCTAATTTATCAAGTTATAAATGTCCAAATGTAATAGGCCCATGCTGTTATTTTTACTCTATAACATATCTCTCATTCATTTCCTTCTGTAGAGCTTTCATTTCCCTGCAGCTGTGGCTGAATAAGCCAGCGTTCATATAGCCTATAGATGAGTTCATCAGGAACTAGACACGGACATCTCCATCCTATAAAACAACAAGCTGTACTTTCAGGAATCTTCTCATCACCTGCTCATTGTGATATTGTAAAATACGCTAGGAACACACTGTCATACACATCAAATATCCTATTATAAGAACAGCTGATTTCTGGAGCAGGAAACGGCTTTAGAGGGAGGACTAGGAAATAAAATCCTTACTTAGACCTCCGCTATCTGGAAAGGCTCCTGAGATAACTTATATGTATTTTATTTGATAGACAGCCCAAATATGAATATAAAATGAGTAAATTCCAGCTGTGTGAGAGAGTGATGTAATGCCCGCCCTCCTCCTTTCAGGGTGGAGCCTGCTGGAGTCAGATGGTTGACACCAGGTCTGAGGAAGTGTAAGTGTGTTTTTAATTTCATTCATCAGACTGTGACATCACTCATTCAACCCTGTGATGTCATCACCAAAGAGCTGATTGGTTAATAACTGCAGCTGTGTTGTGTCTCGTTCTCTCCGTCAGATTCCTGTGAACTCACAGTTGACACCAACACGGTGCACAGAAAACTTGAACTGTCTGACAATAACGGGACGGTGACACGTGTGGAGGAGGATCAGCCATATCCTGGTCATCCAGAGAGGTTTGAGTGGTGTCATCAGCTGCTGTGTAGAGATGGTCTGACTGGTCGCTGTTATTGGGAGGTCCAGACGAAAGGATGGGTTGATATATCAGTGAGTTACAGAGGAATCAGGAGGAGAGGAGGCAGTGGAGACTGTGGGTTTGGACGTAATGATCAGTCCTGAGTCTGATCTGCTCTGATGATGGTTACTCTGTCTGTCACAATGACAGAGTAACCATCATCTCCTCCCTCTGTCTCTGGTAGAGTAGCAGTATATGTGGACTGTCCTGCTGGCTCTCTGTCCTTCTACACAGTCTCCTCTGACTCACTGATCCACCTCCACACCTTCAACACCACATTCACTCAGCCTCTTTATCCTGGGTTTGGGATCTGGTCTCCTGGCTCCTCAGTGTCTCTGTGTCCTGTGGAGGACGGAGGTCCTCCTGGTTAGTCTTCTCCTGGTTAGTCTCCTCCTGGTCAGTCTCCTAGTTAGTCTCCTGATTAGTCTGCTCATGGTTAGTCTCTTGGTTCTCACTGCTGATCAGCTGAGTCTGGACAGGATCTGTCCTCCAGAGATATTTCAGCATATTGCTATGAACTAATTAAAAGAACTTTGTGTAAAATAATCCAGGATGATTGAACAGATTCATCGTGAACATTGTGAACGTCTTCCACTTTCAGTCCTTTAAAGATGGAAGCTGGGATTATTAAATGTAGAATTGTCTCATGTCTTTTTTTTTAATCAACTCTGTACAAAATAATTCTGAATGATTCAACAGATTTGGCTTTTTAACATTATGAACTTTAGCTCTGCACAATATATTGTTTTTTTCATCACCATAATCAGCTGGCATAATATACATATCACCATAGCCACTCAGAGACAAGGCTGTAGTACTTGAGTCCAGACTCCATTTATTTTCTATTGTCTTGGACTCGTTGGTATTTTGACTCTGACTCTTCTTGGACTCTCCAAATATTCCATTTGATCTGGTCTGAGTCCTGCACGATATGCTTTTTTCACTTCAAGAATGTGAACAGACCAGTTTTTTATTGGCACCTGTGTTGCTTGTTAACTGTTACATTTTTCTAGCCTGGCTCCGCCCTCCTACGTACTATTAACAACAATATTGCATGTTTTCTCATATGTCCCAGCCCTAGTAAACTTCTTCCACTTAAAATGTGTTTCAGTTACGAAGTCAGTCGGTCTGTTGGGTTTAATCTGCTGTTGTGCTTTTTCAATTAGTAATTAAGTAAGTAAGTAATTAGAATCCTTCCACCTCCAGTCCTTTAAAGATGGAAGCTGGGATCATGAAATCGTAGAAATGCCGTTGACTTGTGTCATGTTTTCTTTTGAATTCTGTCTCTTTTCGCAATAAAAGCATAAAGTTACTTTGAGAATGTCTGTGGTCTTTCTTTTTAACTTTCACACACGATAAGATGTCTCGGTGTCCCAGACGTCTTCCAGGTGGAGCTCCGCGATCCGATATGTGCATTCTTATGTAGCAAAACACCTGATGGTTTCCCTACACTATTGGTACGACGCATCGGAACAGCTGACAACCAAGCATCACAACTGGCAGCGTTTTTGTAGGCTACACCTTTTTGTAGTACACAAGTTCTTGACATGTAATCCACACTTTTTAGTAGTTCAGTCTTTTTTTTAAATTAAGATCTTGAAATTAAGACTTGTCACTGATCCAAAACCGTGTGTGTTGTCTTTGCATCAAATTTGTTATGTTTTTGTATGTCAAAAAAGTGATAAAAAGTCATAGTATAGTACGTAAAAAAAATTTTAAGTCATAGAATGTTGAACAAAGTGATAAAAAGTCACAGTATAGTATGTTGAAAATTACTCATAGGATAGTATGTTGGAAAAAATGATGAAAAAGTCATTGTATAGTATATATGTTGAAATAAAGTCGTAGTACAGTATGTGTTGAATAAAATGATAAAAAGCATGTGCTTCTGGATTGTAAGGGTTTGGACACGGTAAGGAAGAAACTGAGGCTAGCATTAAGAAACGCTGGAATAAACTTTACAAAAGAGAATTAATATGGGCAGCCCAAATTATATTAATATTATTGAATATTTGAAGGACACAGGGCAGCGGGAGAAAATTTAGTTTAATTATGGCCCACTTTTTCTTTATTTCTTTTCCTGCTATTCTGCTGTTCCACATCCCAGTCTGGCAGGTGGCGATAATGCCTTCCTTCCTCTCCAAGTCTGTCTTCTATGAAACAGCTGTTGGTGTTGAGGTCTGAAGTCAGTTAGGAGTCAATCAGTTGGTCAGTTAGTCCATCAGGACATGTCAATGACATATCATTAGTAAGCCTGTTCTGTTTGTAGTTCCTGCTGATGATAAATTCATTATTTTATTATATCGCTATAATAAAACAATTTAAAGAGTTGAATCTAATAAAGTAGTAAAACTATAATATTCCTTTCTGAAATATTAAGGGAAAAATGTTTAAACAATTCATAAAATAACTCATTAAATACCGTAAAAGTTCAGTGAGTGAATTCCAGCTGTCAGCTGCTGGTGTCTGGTGTCTGGTGCCCTCTGGTGGTCATCAGCAGGAACTACAACGTTTCTCCTTTTTTTATTTAGTCTATAATCAATCAAGTATTTTAAATCTAATATGAGGTTAAAGTATAATATTCCCCTTTTGAGATGTTAAGGGAATTTTTTTTTATAAATAATTAATAAAATAAAACATCAAAAACCTTTGAAGGTTCAGTGAGTTCCAGCTGTCAGCTGCTGGTGTCTGGTGTAGTAGCGCCCTCTGGTGGTCATCAGCAGGAACTACAGTAAATTCATCGTGTTTTAGGAAAATGTGAAATCCTACATGCGTTAAAATCAGTAAAAAAAAGGATGACAAATATCCACAAATGTGGAAAAAAGGAAACAGAATTAAAAGATAAAACTGGAAAATCCCAGCTCCCTGAATGCCACCCAAAAAAAAAAAAAAAATTCAAATGGTGACAAGAAGTTTGAAAAAAATTGATATTGTTTTTCTGAAAATAAAAACTCAAAAAGCGAGAAAAAAAAGACAAAAATCAAAAAAGATGGTGGGTGAGGGTCATGACCCCCTCCCACCTCAACCCCAACCCCCAAACTGCAAAATGTGAAATCCTACATGCGTTAAAATCAGTAATGCAGGATGACAAATATGCAGAAATGTGGATAAAAAGGAAACAGAATTAAAAGATAAAATGCTTTACACAACACTGGAAAATCCCAGGTTCCTGAATGCCACCAAAAAAGCAACAAAACTTCAAACGGCGACAAGAAATCAACATTTTTTTGTGAAAAAAATCAAAAAAGTGAGAAAAAGACAAAAAAAAAAAAAAATTGTGGGTAAGGGTCATGCCCCCCCCCCCACCCCACCCAGTGGTCCAAAATGCAAAATGTGAAAAAGGAAGGAGAAATAAAAGGAAACAAAAAACATGAAAAAAGTCCAGAATTAAAAGATGAAACTGGAAAATCCCAGCTTCCCTGAATGCATTTTGAATTCATTTCATTCACACAAATGGGCTCAAAAGAAGCATCTCGTGATGAGTTATAATGATTTCCTGTAGTTTTCTGTCTGCTGCTGTTTGATGTGCCAACAGCACCACCCGCCACCACACACACACACACACACACACACACACACACACACACACACACACACACACACACACACCCCGCCCCCCCCCAGCAGCAGTGCGTCACGTGAGGCTGCAGAGAGGGGGGAAGCGCCGCAGAGCTCTCACTCTGACGCAGACTCTGAGCACCAGCGTCTTGGCTTCTTTTATGTAGAGTCCGCCCATTTCTTCTTGTGAATGTGGAATTTCTCCAATGATAAAATGAACATTGTTTTTTGTTAATTGGTTAATTAACCCGGCTCTGGTCTGGTAGACCTGCTGCCCTCGGGAAGGCGCTACAGGTGCATCCGAGCACGGACCAACAGACCCAAGAACAGGTTCTTCCCGAAGGCCAAAACCACCCTGAACTCACATATGTACTGACTCCACTCCCCCGGACCCCCCTGACCCCCCCGACCCACCTGGACCCCTGACCCCCTGGACCCCCTGGACCCCCCCCACCTGGACGCCCTGGACCCCCTGGACCCCCTGGACCCCCCTGGACCCCCTGGACCCCCTGGACCCCCTGGACCCCCTGGACCCCCTGGAACCCCCACCTGTCTTTCCCGACTGTGCAGTATTGTTACACTGCTACTGTTATACTGTTATATAATACCTCATAGGACACTGGAATCTGTGCAATTTCATTTCATACAGTGCAATATTTAATATTTAATATTTAATATATTAACCTTTCCATTTCATTACTGTGCAATATTTATTTATTTAATATTAGTACTTAATCATTTCATTTCATCACTGTGCAATGTTATTTATTAATTGTTAACACTTATCTACGTTTACACAATGTGCATTCAAAGCTAATTTATATATGTATATATATATATATATATATATATATATGTATATATATATATATATATATATATATATATATACTTTATATCTCTGACTTTATATTTTATTTTGTTGATATTTTATATTGTTATCTTATATTCTTACATTTTTTTTAATTTTTTGTGTCAACGCTGTAAAGGGATTGCTTTAATCTCGTTTAATTAATATTTGTATAATGACAAATGAAGGCATTCTATTCTATTCTATTCTAACTGCACAAAAAGAAGAATATCTTCATTTCATTCCATTAACTTCATAACGTATTACGATATCTTTATCCTGGAATTGTTTTCCCTTGAATAAATAAATCCAAAATAGTTGTGTATACATGCAGTAAGAGTTGTTTCTTCTTTTAGTTAACAGAGAATATTCAATATCAACTCTAACGGGGTTTTTTTTACTGGAGGGAGTGGGATGTCTGCTCTTTGTGCTTTATTCCTATTATTACTACATGTATATTTCATGTATATTGTATCCTAGTATTCCCTTTTTTTTGGGGGAGGGGGATCAATATCTATCTAGCCATCCATTTGATTTATTTTATTTTCACAACAAAAGCATTAAGACAGTATTATATTATATGTTTCACAACAAAGATGTGAGGAGGGACAATTGCCGAAAAACCCTCCAAGGGGCTTAAATAAGTGGCAATCTCCATAGAAACAAATTACATTTATCAATTTAAAAACAATTTATATATTATATTTTTAAAAAATCCATCTTTCCATCCTAGTATTTCATTTATATTCATAGTCTGTGCTGTGTGACTGATTTCGCTGCTGTAAACACCATCATTTTTACTGGATTTAATACTGGAGGGAGTGGGATGTCTGCTCTTTGTGCTTTATTCCTATTATTATTATTACATGTATATTTCATGTATATTGTATCCTAGTATTTCATTTATATTTATATTCATAGGCTGTGCTGTGTGACTGATTTCGCAGCTGAAAACACCATAATTTCCCTTTTGTTTTGGGGGCCATCCATCTTTCCATCCGAAGTGAGTCATCTTCCCGGGAGGAGACGATCTTCGGCGGAGCTAGCCGGCTAACTAACTAGCTCAACAGACGCCATTTGTTGGGGTGAGATGCAGGCATTCGCATCAGCTCGCAGGAGGAAGTAGCTCTCGGTTCGGACCCGGTTCTCTCACACCTGTTGGTAGATATCGATACAGGTCAGACCCGCGCATGCTGTCGAGGTGTTTCTCTCCTGATTTTTAGCTCCTTTTTTTAAAAAGTCGGAAGCTGATGTGAGCTGCGCAGGACTCCAGTTCCGATCGGGGTTAGCATTAGCAGCATTAGCAGCATTAGCTTGTGGGTGACGGCTGTTTTGATCTAAAAAGACCCGAGAGGACTTCTCCATGGCGGCCGGGGGGGCGGGCGGCAAGACGTACTCGTTCAAGGTGGTGTTGTTGGGGGAAGGCTGCGTGGGGAAGACGTCGCTGGTGCTGCGATACTGCGAGAACAAATTCAACGACAAACACATCACAACTCTACAGGTAAGGACGGAAGCTGCCGCTGGACTGCCGCTAACCTGCCGCTGGACTGCCGCTAACCTGCCGCTAACCTTCTGCTAACCTGCCGCCAACCTTCTGCTAACTTGCCGCTAACCTTCTGCTAACCTTCTGCTAACCTGCCGCTAACCTTCTGCTAACCTGCCGCCAACCTTCTGCTAACCTGCCGCTAAGATGTCGTTAACCTGTCGCTAACTTCTCTGCTAACCTACCGCTAACTTCTCTGCTAACCTGTCGTTAACCTACCGCTAACATACCGCTAAGCTGCCTTTAACCTGCCGCTAACGTGACGCGACGGTCAACGTAGCTGGTTGTTGTTTTGGAAATTGAAGCAGGAGGGTGATGGAGGTCTATGTTGGAGGGGAGGGGGGTGTTTTGTATTGCTGTCAATTGTGTGGGTGCGCGTGTTGCGCAACACGAGTCGTCCCGGGGGAGCGGGGTTAAACTAAATCTATCAATATTTACTTAGATACCACATCCTGAGCGATACTTTTTCCTAATCTCCTATTTTATTTATAAAATCCATTTGAAGAAATATAGATGACAACCGGGGCTCAGAATGGGCCTTTGGGAGGTGTGTGTGTGTGTGTGTGTGTGTGTGTGTGTGTGTGTGTGTGTGTGTCTGTGTGTCTGTGTGTGTGTGTGTGTGTGTGTGTGTCTGTGTGTGTGTGTGTGTGTGTGTGTGTGTGTGTGTGTGTGTGTCTGTGTGTGTGTGTGTGTGTGTGTCTGTGTGTGTCTGTGTGTGTGTGTGTGTGTGTCTGTGTGTGTGTGTGTCTGTGTGTGTGTGTGTGTGTGTGTGTGTGTCTGTGTGTGTCTGTGTGTGTGTGTCTGTCTGTGTGTGTCTGTGTGTGTCTGTGTGTGTGTGTGTGTGTGTGTGTGTGTGTCTGTGTGTGTGTCTGTGTGTGTGTGTGTGTGTCTGTGTGTGTGTGTGTGTGTGTGTGTGTGTCTGTGTGTGTGTCTGTGTGTGTGTGTGTGTGTGTCTGTGTGTGTGTCTGTGTGTGTGTGTCTGTGTGTGTGTGTGTGTGTGTGTGTGTGTGTGTGTGTGTGTGTCTGTGTGTGTCTGTGTGTGTGTGTGTGTGTGTGTGTGTGTGTGTGTGTGTGTGTGTCTGTGTGTGTGTGTCTGTGTGTGTGTGTGTGTGTGTGTGTGTGTCTGTGTGTCTGTGTGTCTGTGTCTGTGTGTGTGTGTGTGTGTGTGTGTGTGTGTGTGTGTCTGTGTGTGTGTGTGTGTGTGTGTGTGTGTCCCAGGACATTTTGAGTGTCAAAGCATCAATTTATGGTGAAAAAGTCTTTATTTATGTGAAGGAAAACCTTTCTGGTGACAATTCAACATGTAAAACATCACATAGGGCAAGTAAATATAATATAATATGTAATATAATATATATAATATCATATAACACCCCAGGTACCTGGACCCGGGGTTTTAAAAGTAATCAAGTTGGATTTAGGATCACGGATCGGATCAAATGTTGGAAAATACAGATTTTAACCCTCGTGTCGTCTTCCCGTCAACTATGAAAAAAAAGGTTATCGCTTTTTCTGACATTTTTGTCACTTTTTCCATGTTTTGGTGCTTCTTTTTTTAATGTTTTTTTTTCCAAAGTTATTTGATATTTCTAATGTTGACAGCTTATTTCGAAGGCCCATTTTTTGTGATGAAAACACTGAAAACATGAGGACAACATGAGGGTTAAAACCGATTATAATATTTGGTTATTTAAAAATGCCGATATATCGCCCAATATATATATATATATATATATATTAAAAATAAAAATCCCACATGCAATAATCCTAATGATTGGCTGCTGCTGGGACTGATGCATCTTGTCCTCCAGACCAGAGACAAACCTCTTTGTTTGGTACAGATCCTGCAAAAGAATCAATAAAAAAAAATAAAAAAATCACACTTCGGTCATTTTTTTAAAAATATATTTTTCTATGAAAATGAAAATAATGATACAAAAACGATCATTCCCTCCAATATCGTGAATTAAATCGCAATATCAGTCAAAATAATCGCAATTACAGCTTAATAAGGCCGGTACAATACGAATAAAAATATTTATTTTAAATAAATAAATAAATAAATCCCACATGCACATGTGTATAATGACAGTAAATGCATTCTATTCTATTCTATGGACTAGTGTAATATCTGTCCAATCTGGGGACTATGGTTACCTGGTCCTCAGATCTCTGCAGGGTAAATCAGACAGCTAGCTAGACTATCTGTCCAATCTGAGGACTATGGTTACCTGGTCCTCAGGTCTCTGCAGGTAAATCCAGACAGCTAGCTAGACTATCTGTCCAATCTGAGGACTATGGTTACCTGGTCCTCAGATCTCTGCAGGAAATCCAGACAGCTAGCTAGACTATCTGTCCAATCTGAGGACTATGGTTACCTGGTCCTCAGATCTCTGCAGGGTAAATCCAGACAGCTAGCTAGACTATCTGTCCAATCTGAGGACTATGGTTACCTGGTCCTCAGATCTCTGCAGGGTAAATCCAGACAGCTAGCTAGACTATCTGTCCAATCTGAGTTTCTGTTGACGACTAAAACTACTTCCTTCCTGAGACTATTTAGCAGCGGCACCGTGGCTCTGTCCGGCGTTTAGCCCCGCCCACGACAATTCTGATTGGTTTAAGAAATGCTGATAAACCAGACCAGGTTTCTCTCCCATCCAGGAATGCTGTATGGACACTAGACCCTCCTCCGCAGCGCTGTGGAGGACGGTCTGGCTGTGAATGATTTCCTGATTACATTTTCAATTTTATATCAATTAGGTTATAATTTTATAATTTATTATAATTTAATTAATACTCTTTATTGATCCCCTATGGGGAAATTACAATTAACACTCTGTTGTTATTACACAATACACACAGGCCTGAACTACACACACATGCACTAATGGAGAGATGTCAGAGTGGGACACACACACACACACAGACACACACACATACAGAGACACACACACACACACACACACAGAGACACACACACACACACACACACACACAGACACACACACACACAGAGACACACACAGACACAGAGACACAGACACACACACACACACACAGAGACACAGACACACACACACACACAGACACACACACACACAGAGACACACACAGACACACACACAGACACACACACAGAAACACACACACAGAAACACACAGACAGAGACACACACACACACGACCAAACAGATGTTCAGAGGTCGGAGCACATGCTCACTAACACACCCAGTCAGCTGACACACACACACACACACACACACACACACACACACACACACACACACACACACACACATACAAATAGAACTATGTCATTCATGTCTGAGCCTTCAGGTCCTTTCTGTTGACACTGAATTGTAATCGTTAACCTCGAGTTTCCCACTCAAAGCTCCAATAATCAGAAACCCTCCGACGCTGCGTTCAGGGACCCGTTGGCAGAAGGTTGTTAACGCCGGCCGGCGGATGTGCTGTGGCACAACGCCAGCAGGTGCACAAGTACCTGAAACCGCTGCAGAACACCGAATTCAACAGTGAAGTGTTTCTGCAGTTTTAGGTTAGAGGGTAATTACCGTTTTCAACACCACGTAACACTAACTTATTAACTTTAGTTTTACAGTTATTTTTGGAATTTATGGTCAATAAACCTCATTTATAGGAAATTATACCTAATGTTTGAGTTAGCAAAGCAGAAATTAGGAATTATTGAGACTAAAATTAAAGGAATGGATGTTGATGATAATCACAGACTGGAATATGTCAACTTTTACTCAATACTATTTCAAAAACACTTCCATTTGTTTTACAATGCTATAAAATTGAATAAGACGCCCCAAAATTAATGAAAGTAGAGATTTGTACTTGGCAAAGAGCGTTGGGTGGAATCAATCATGTTATTTTGGGGAATTAAAAAGAACATTGATATAGGACAACATGGGGACAACATGAGGACAACATGAGGACAACATGAGGACAACATGAGGACAACATGAAGACAACATGAGGACAACATGAAGACAACACAAGGACAACATGAGGACAACATGAAGACAACATGAAGACAACATGGGGACAACATGAAGACAACACAAGGACAACATGAGGACAACATGAAGACAACATGAAGACAACATGAGGACAACATGAGGACAACATGAGGACAACATGGGGACAACATGAGGACAAAATGAGGACAGCATGGGGACAACATGGGGACAACATGAGGACAACATGGGGACAACATGAGGACAGAATGAGGACAACATGAAGACAACATGAGGACACCATGAAGACAACAATGGGGACACCATGAGAACAACATGGGGACACCATGAAGACAACAATGGGGACACCATGAAGACAACAATGGGGACACCATGAGGACAACATGAGGACAACATGGGGACAACATGAGGACAGAATGCGGACATGAAGATAGAATGAGGGCAACATGAGGACAACAGGAAGACAACATGAGGACAGAATGAGGACAACATGAGGACAGAATGAGGACAACATGACAGAATGAGGACAACATGAGGACAACATGAAGACAACATGAGGACAACATGAAGACAACATGAAGACAACAATGGGGACAACATGAGGACAACATGAAGACAACAATGGGGACACCATGAGGACGACATGAGGACAACATGAGGACAGAATGAGGACAACATGAGGACAACATGAGGACAACATGAGGACAACATGAGGGTTAAAGTGCAACTCTTGCCAAAATGCAACCTAGGGTGTTTTTGTGAATGTACCCGCGTCAAACATTTGTTTAACCCCCATGTTGTCCTCATGTTGTCCTCATGTTGTCCTCATGTTGTCCTCATGTTGTCCTTGGGTCGAATTTACTTATTTTTTTGGCACAAAAAATGGGCCGTTGCTGCAAATGTCAACAATAAAAATATCAACGAACTTTGGCTAAAAACATCAAAGAAAGCAACCACGACGTTGTAAAAGTTACAAAAATGTCGGGAAAAGGCGATGATAATGTTGAAAAAAAGAGACAAAACGTCTTCTTTTTTTCTCATGGTTGACGGAAGGACAACACGAGGGTGAAACGCGTGATTGGGACGGAGACGCCACTTTTAACCCTCGGGTCAAACTAGATAGCATCAAAATCACTATTTTTAAAACCCTTTGAAGTCTGACCCGGGGCGCTACACATGAACTCAGCACGGAGAACAGTGTTGCGTTCACTGACTTCACTAAAAAGAGGTTTTAACAACTCTCTGTTGCTGTTGTTTCCGGGGGCAAAAAGAGTCTCTTTAAAATAAAAAGTAGAGAATAATTTACATTATCTTCCTAGACTCAGGACAACATGAGGACAGAATGGGGGCAACATGAGGACAGAATGAGGGCAACATGAGGACAGAATGAGGGCAACTTGAGGACAGAATGAGGGCAACATGAGGACAACATGAGGGCAACATGAGGACAGAATGAGGGCAACATGAGGACAGAATGAGGGCAACATGAGGACAACATGAGGGCAACATGAAGACAGAATGAGGGCAACATGAAGACAGAATGAGGGCAACATGAGGACAACATGAGGGCAACATGAGAACAACATGAGGGCAACATGAGGACAACATGAGGACAACATGAGGGCAACATGAGGGCAACATGAGGGCAACATGAGGACAACATGAGGACAACATGAGGGCAACATGAGAACAACATGAGGGCAACATGAGGACAGAATGAGGGCAACATGAGGACAGAATGAGGGCAACATGAAGACAGAATGAGGACAGAATGAGGGCAACATGAGGACAGAATGAGGGCAACATGAGGACAGAATGAGGGCAACATGAGGACAGAATGAGGGCAACATGAGGACAGAATGAGGGCAACATGAGGACAACATGAGGACAGAATGAGGACAACATGAAGACATGAAGTCCTACAAAAGTCAACAAAAAGTAACTTAGTCATCAAAGAAAAAGTTCCAAGAAAGGTCGAAAAAAAAATCCACAAATTCGGGAAAAGACGACATTAAATATCACAAAGTCCCAAATATCTCGGCAGATAGTTGTGTTTACTTTGCACAAGAGCAAAGCCGTTGTCCCGTTGCCACGGGGACACACTGTCACTTTTTCATCCAACTGGAATTTTTGCAAGTTCCCACAATTTCATTGCATAAATATCCCGCATATTCCATCGCATTTTTTAAGAAAACGTGTCGCATAATCAAGGATTTTTTAACAATCCCCAAAAAAAAAACTCGTTTTTTTTTTTTCTGGAAGGACCTGTTGGCAGTTACCAGGGAAACCAAAACAAGTCGAGCAGGTACCACGAAATGGGGAAAACGCCGAATACTGAGGCCAATAAAGCAGATTCTGAGTTATTATTATTGTCCCAAAGATGAGTATGAATTATTGTTTTAATTCTCTAAAGCTGATGGTGATGTTTGTCTCCTGCAGGCGTCCTTCCTCACGAAGAAGCTCAACATCACGGGAAGGAGAGTGAACCTGGCCATATGGGTGAGGGTCGCCATCTTTGTTGTTGTTGTTGTTGTTGTTACAATTTATTGTTATAATAATTTAATTAATACTCTTTATTGATTCCCTGTGGGGAAATTACAATGTACACTCTGTTGTTATTACACACTACACACTACACACACACATGCTCAGGTGTATCATATAAAATAAATAGTTAAAAAATCATACATTGTGATTTCTGGATGTTTTTTTTTAAGATTATGTCTCTCACAGTGGACATGCACCTACGAGGACATTTTCAGACCCCTCCATGATTTCTAAGTGGGAACACTTGCAAAAATAGCAGCGTGTTCAAATACTTATTTCCCTCACTGCATATCTGGTTTTATTCTTATTTGGAAATGATTCAACGGCCACTGATGGAACAAAAAAAGCTTTGGATTTGGAAAAATAAGTCCCATAACTAAAGAAAGATGGACTTTCCAGTAGTAACGCAGCAGGAGGAGGAGGAGGAGGAGGAGGAGGTCTGGAAGGGCTCCACTTTATTGACCCTGAACACCTTTAAAGTTATTCTAATAATAGTAATGACAGTTTAAGTTATTATTATTATTAGTTACTGTAGATATACTGTAAATCTACATTGGATTATTGAGATGAAAATGTAAAAGCCAGGCCGGGTTAACAGCGATGAAATATGATAATAATATATAACAGGGGTTTTCAACAGGGGGTCCGCGACCCCTAGGGGGTCCGCGGAGGTACTGCATGGGGGTCGCGAAAGTTTTTGGTTGATTAGATTTTTTTTTTTTTATATTCCCCCCATTTATGTTTTAAAAATGTCCATTTGAATAGCTTTTATGCACGATTACATGCAATTGACAGACATTGTTGATCTCGGC
The DNA here is from genome assembly GCA_026937815.1 of Etheostoma perlongum. NCBI lineage: Eukaryota > Metazoa > Chordata > Actinopteri > Perciformes > Percidae > Etheostoma > Etheostoma perlongum. The sequence continues at coordinate 7,092,793 of CM049393.1, read as the reverse complement.
AGGTATCAGTTTATTGTGTTATGTTTATAAATGGCAGTGGCATGGCCGCCCTACTCACATGTTTAAAATAAAAACATCAATATATGAACCTGTGTATTATTTGAGTATCTTAGTATTGAATGCACAATAACAAGGTACATTTACACATGGCACTATAGGACCAGTTTGATATAACACAATTGTATACAATATATATAATTAGGGGGTCCCCGCTCCATCTCGCCATCAGTTTGGGGGTCCTTGGCCTGGAACACGTTGAAGACCCCTGATATATATAATATGTGTGTTTTTGTGTCTTTAGGACACGGCCGGCCAGGAGCGTTTCCACGCGTTAGGTCCCATCTACTACAGAGACTTTGGGAGCCCCATCATTTACTACAGAGACTCCAACGGACCAACTCCGCGGGGGGGGCTGTTATTTATACAGACGAAGACTACTTTCAGAAGGTACCATATATATAACATGTATAATACCCTTGTCTAAATGAAACCTCCAATCAACAAAACTGCTTAAAAAATAACATAATTTAAAGTTTTAGTGAGCGTAACTTTCTGATATTAATGACCGTCCGTTATGTTTTACTAGTTAAGCAGTTGCAGTTTTCTTGTGTATATATTCAAATATTTGTTCTTGTATTTTATCCTATTATTATTTCATGTATATTGTATCCTAGTATTTTATTATATTTATATTCTGTGCTGTGTGACTGATTTTGCTGCTGGAACACTAGAATTTCAATCAATAAATATCTATCTCATGTTGTCCTCATGTTGTCTTCATGTTGTCCTCATGTTGTCCTCATGTTGTCCTCATGTTGTCCTCATGTTGCCCTCATGTTGTCTTCATGTTGTCCTCATGTTGTCTTCATGTTGTCTTCATATTGTCTTCATGTTGTCCCCATGTTGCCCTCATGTTGCCCTCATGTTGCCCTCATGTTGTCTTCATGTTGTCTTCATGTTGTCCTCATGTTGTCTTCATGTTGTCTTCATGTTGTCCTCATGTTGTCTTCATGTTGCCCTCATGTTGTCCACATGTTGCCCTCATGTTGCCCTCATGTTGTCCACATTCTGTCCTCATTCTGTCCTCATGTTGTCCTCATGTTGCCCTCCTGTTGTCCTCATGTTGCCCTCATGTTGCCCTCATGTTGTCCTCATTCTGTCTTCATGTTGCCCTCATGTTGTCCTCATGTTGCCCTCATGTTGTCTTCATGTTGTTGTCCTCATGTTGTCTTCATGTTGTCCTCATGTTGTCTTCATGTTACCCTCATGTTGTCTTCATGTTGTCCTCATGTTGTCCACATGTTGCCCTCATGTTGTCCTCATTCTGTCCTCATGTTGCCCTCATTCTGTCCTCATGTTGTCCACTTGTTGCCCTCATGTTGTCCACATGTTGTCCTCATTCTGTCCACATGTTGCCCTCATTCTGTCCTCATGTTGCCCTCATTCTGTCCTCATGTTGCCCCCATGTTGTTGCCACTTGTTCTGTCCCCTCATGTTGTCCACATGTTGCCCTCATTCTGTCCTCATGTTGCCCTCATTCTGTCCACATGTTGCCCTCATTCTGTCCACATGTTGCCCTCTATCTGTCCTATGTTGCCCTATCTATCTATCTATCTATCTATCTATCTATCTATCTATCTATCTATCTATCTATCTCTCTATCTATCTATCTATCTATCTATCTATATATATAACCTGGTTGAGAGTATTTCTACATTGTAGTATTACTACTTTAAAAGAGTACTTCTTCCAGCAATATGTAATAATGTAATATAGGGATATGTTTGCAAGAAAGTCGTTATATATTACTGTAAATATACTACAACTGACAAACAAGTATGATTTTATATTTGTAAAGAGGCTATATGTAGCATATTGATTTAAAATACATTACTTGAAACTTTGAAATAATTTCTGGGTTTGTTGATTGGTCGTATAATCTGTTAATTGTTGGATATGTGTTCGTTAAATGATGACAAAAAGTCTTCTCGAATGTGTTTTTTTTTTTTCAGCTTCGTCTCTCTCTCCTCGCTTCACATCGTTTTATATGAAAGTCTTTGTGTTTGTGTTTGCAGGTGAAGAACTGGGTGAAGGAGTTGAGGAAAATGTTGGGGAAACGACATTTGTTTATGTATAGTAGGTAAGGTCTCCAAAAATCATTTTCTTCACCTCAACATATTAATTAACAACATATTAACAACATATTAACAACAAAAACCAGAGTCGTTATTAATGAGCCTGATGAGATTATTATTAAAACTAGAGCCGACCGATATATTTGGTGATTTAATTATTTAATCCAATATACCGATATGTATTTCCCTAACATTAGTTATTTGTAGTTATTTATGAGTTCTCACTAAAATAATATGATAATGATTTGTTTTGTCACAACAGAACATCAAAATATATTAAAGTTCTGATAAATAAAATGTAGAAAAATACAAACTGAAGATATGAAACTTATAAAAATCAGAGTGTTGCCAACAGGACGTTGTAGAGCCAACAGGGAACGTTGGAGCGTCCTCTGGTGGACAGACTGCAACGCCATCACTAACAGGGACGTTGTAGAGCGTCCTCTGGCAGACTATGCAACGCCATCACTAACAGGGACGTGTAGAGCGACTGGTGGACAGACTATGCAACGCCATCACTAACAGGGACGTTGTAGAGCGTCCTCTGGTGGACAGACTATGCAACGCCATCACTAACAGGGACGTTGTAGAGCGTCCTCTGGTGGACAGACTATGCAACGCCATCACTAACAGGGGGAGAGCGCCCTTGGGGACAGACTATGCAACGCCATCACTAACAGGACGTTGTACAGGTGGACAGACTATGCAACGCCATCACTAACAGGACGTTGTAGAGCGTTGTAGACAAACGTCCTCTGGGGGACAGACTATGCAACGCCATCACTAACAGGGATGTTGTAGAGCGTCCTCTGGTGGACAGACTATGCAACGCCATCACTAACAGGGACGTTGTAGAGCGTCTGGTGGACAGACTATGCAACGCCATCACTAACAGGGACGTTGTAGAGCGTCCTCTGGTGGACAGACTATGCAACGCCATCACTAACAGGGACGTTGTAGAGCGTCCTCTGGTGGACAGTGCAGTTAATGTAATTCTGTCAATAAATCACATGAAGACAAAGTGATTTTAGTTGTAATTTCCTGAGAGATATTGTGATATTAATGTAATATATTCTGATATTAATGTAATATATTCTGTCAATAAATCACATGAAGACAAAGTAATGTAATATATTCTGATATTAATGTAATATATTCTGATATTGTCTGATATTAATGTAATATATTCTGATATTAATGTAATATATTCTGATATTAATGTAATATATTCTGATATTAATGTAATATATTCTGATATTAATGTAATATATTCTGATATTAACGTGTCTGCGTTCCTTTGTCTGCAGGTAATAAAATAGATTTGGACAAAGACAGACATGTTTCAGTGGAAGAGGCTGAGAGGTGAGAACTGATGATGATGATGATGATGATGATGATGATGATGATGATTAGTTTGTAGATTAGACACTTGCAGCGGTGGAATGTAACTAAGTACATTTACTCCAGTACTGTACAAATGTTGAGGTACTTATACTTTACTCAAGTCTTTTCTTTTCATGTCACTTTCTACTTCTACTCAACTTCATTTCAGAGAGAAATATTATACTTTTTACTCATCTGATAGCTTTAGTTACTAGTTACTTTAGTTACTAGTTACCTTAGTTACTAGTTACTTTGAATACTAGTTACCTAGTTACTTGTTACTTTAGTTACTCCACTCTTGACATTCACCTAGTTACTTTAAATACTAGTTAGTTACTAGTTACTTTAGTTAATACTATTAATCTGACAGCTTTAGTTACTAGTTACTTTAGTTACTAGTTACTTTAAATACTAGTTACCTTACAGCTTTTAGTTACTAGTTACTTTAGTTACTAGTTACTTTACTAATTTGAATACTAGTTACCTTAGTTACTAGTTACTTTAGTTACTCCACTACATTCATCTGTTTACAGTTACTTAGTTACTTTAGTTACTAGTTTCATCTTTTTAGTTACTAGTTACTTTAAATACTAGTTACCTTAGTTACTAGTTACTTTGAATTACTCTTACCTTAGTTACATTACTTTAGTCTCCACTACATTCATCTGGTGGCTGTAGTTACTAGTTACTTTAAATACTAGTTACCTTAGTTACTAGTTCCTTTAGTTACTCTGCTACATTCATCTGACAGCTTTAGTTACTAGTTACTTTAGTTACTAGTTACTTTAAATACTAGTTACCTTAGTTACTAGTTACTTTGAATACTAATACTACTTACCTTAGTTACTAGTTACTTTAGTTACTCCACTACATTCATCTGGTGGATGTAGTTACTAGTTACTGTAAATACTAGTTACCTTAAATACTAGTTCCTTTAGTTACTCTGCTACATTTGAATCTGTTACAGCTTTAGTTACTAGTTACTTTAAATACTAGTTACCTTAGTTACTAGTTACATTCATACTGGTTACTGTAGTTACTAGTTACTTTAAATACTAGTTACTTTAGTTACTGTTCACTACATTCATCTGGTTTCTGTAGTTACTAGTTACTTTAAATACTAGTTACCTTAGTTACTAGTTACTTTGAATACTAGTTACCTTAGTTACATTACTTTAGTTACTAGCTTTAGTTACTCCACTACATTCATCTGGTGGCTGTAGTTACTAGTTACTTTAAATACTAGTTACCTTAGTTACTAGTTCCTTTAATTACTCCGCTACATTCATCTGACAGCTTTAGTTACTAGTTACTTTAACCTTAGTTACTAGTTACTTTAGTTACTAGTTACTTTGAATACTAGTTACCTTAGTTACTAGTTACTTTAGTTACTCCACTACATTCATCTGGTGGCTGTAGTTACTAGTTACTTTAAATACTAGTTACCTTAGTTACTAGTTCCTTTAGTTACTCCGCTACATTAATCTGTTACAGCTTTAGTTACTAGTTACTTTAAAGACTAGTTACCTTAGTTACTAGTTACTTTGAATACTAGTTACTTTAGTTACTAGTTACTTTAGTTTTTCCACTACATTCATCTGGTTTCTGTAGTTACTAGTTACTTTAAATACTAGTTACCTTAGTTACTAGTTCCTTTAGTTACTCTGCTACATTCATCTGTTACAGCTTTAGTTACTAGTTACTTTAAAGACTAGTTACCTTAGTTACTAGTTACTTTGAATACTAGTTACTTTAGTTACTAGTTACTTTAGTTTTTCCACTACATTCATCTGGTTTATAAATACTGTAGTTACTAGTTACTTTAAATACTAGTTACCTTAGTTACTAGTTCCTTTAGTTACTCCGCTACATTAATCTGTTACAGCTTTAGTTACTAGTTATTAGTTACTTTAAATACTAGTTACCTTAGTTACTAGTTACTTTGAATACTAGTTACCTTAGTTACTAGTTCTTTAGTTACTTTAGTTACATTAATCTGACAGCTTTAGTTACTTTACTAGTTACTTATTACTAGTTACTTTAGTTACTTTACATTCATCTGAATACTAGTTACCTTAGTTACTAGTTACTTTAGTTAACTACATTAATCTGTTACAGCTTAGTTACTAGTTACTTTAGTTACTTTAGTTACTAGTTACCTTAGTTACTAGTTACTTTAAATACTAGTTACTATAGTTACTAGTTACTTTAGTTACTACAATTTATTACTAGTTACTTTAGTTACTAGTTACTTTAGTTACTAGTTCATCTGATGGCTTAATTTTAGTTAAACTAGTTACTTTAGTTACTAGTCACTTTAGTTTTACATTCATCTGATGGCTGTAGTTACTTTAGTTACTAGTTACTTTAGTTACTAGTTCACTGGCTGTAGTTACTTTAGTACATTTTCTATGGTGTAGTTACTTTACTAGTTACTTTAGTTAATCCACTACATTCATCTGATGGCTGGACACTTGCTTTAGTTACTAGTTACTTTGTTTAGTTACATGTTAATGTTAAAACCTCAAAGGGACATTTTGATGCCTGTGGGTTTTAATGCAGGACCACCACACACCACTAAGACCACCACACACACCACTCCAAACACCACTACTGTAACAAAGTATTTTCTACAGTGTGGTATTAGTACTTTGAGGATATGAATACTACTTAAATACGACGATGGACACTGGTGCTTCATCCGTCCTCTGTTCTCTGTCCTTGTTGCCGTAGTTACGCCGAGTCGGTGGGAGCCAAACACCACTACCACACGGGACCAGCCAAGTTAAAAAACCACTAGAGGCATCGAGGAAAAGGACCAAACACCACTAGACCTCTGTAAAACACACCACTAAGACCACCACACACACCACTAAGACCACACCACACACCAAACTAAGACCACCACACACCACTAGAGGGCCCGACCAAACACCACTAGAGGGCCCGATGGGGGGGGGACCAAACACTACTAGAGGGCCCGATGGGGGGGACCAAACACCACTAGAGGGCCCGATGGGGGGGACCAAACACCACTAGAGGGCCCGATGGGGGGGGGGGACCAAACACCACTAGAGGGCCCGATGGGGGACCAAACACCACTAGAGGCCTGGGGGGGACCAAACACCACTAGAGGGCCCGATGGGGAGGGGGGACCAAACACCACTAGAGGGCCCGATGGGGGGGACCAAACACCACTAGAGGGCCCGATGGGGCCCGGCGAGGGGGGGACCAAACACTACTAGAGGGCCCGGGGAGGGGGGGACCAAACACCACTAGAGGGCCCGATGGGGGGGGGACCAAACACCACTAGAGGGCCCGATGGAGGGGGGACCAAACACTACTAGAGGGCCCGATGGGGGGGACCAAACACCACTATGGGGGGGGGGGGACCAAACACCGCTAGAGGGCCCGATGGGGGGGGGGACCAAACACTACTAGAGGGGCCCGATGGGGGACCAAACACCACTAGAGGGCCCGATGGGGGGGGGGACCAAACACCACTAGAGGGCCCGATGGGGGGACCAAACACCACTAGAGGGCCCGATGGAGGGGGACCAAACACTACTAGAGGGCCCGATGGGGGGAGACCAAACACCACTAGAGGGCCCGATGGGGGGGACCAAACACCACTAGAGGGGCCCCGATGGGGGGGGGGACCAAACACCACTAGAGGGCCCGATGGGGGGGGGGGACCAAACACCACTAGAGGGCCCGATGGAGGGGGGACCAAACACCACTAGAGGACCCGATGGGGGGGGACCAAACACTACTAGAGGGCCCGATGGGGGGGGACCAAACACTACTAGAGGGCCCGATGGGGGGGAGACCAAACACCACTAGAGGACCCGATGGAAAACCAAACACCACTAGAGGGGCCCGATGGAGGGGGACCAAACACCACTAGAGGGCCCGATGGAGGGGGGACCAAACACTACTAGAGGGCCCGATGGAGGGGGGACCAAACACCACTAGAGGGCCCGATGGAGGGGGGGACCAAACACCACTAGAGGACCCGATGGGGGGGACCAAACACCACTAGAGGGCCCGATGGAGGGGGGACCAAACACCACTAGAGGACCCGATTACTAGGGGCCCGATGGGAGGGGGACCAACTAGAGGGCCCTCGATGGAGGGGGGACCAAACACCACTAGAGGGCCCGAAGGGGGACCAAACACCACGAGGACCCGATGGGGAGGGGACCAAACACCACTAGAGGGGCCCGAGGGGGGGGACCAAACACCACTAGAGGGCCCGATGGGGGGGGACCAAACACCACTAGAGGGCCCGATGGGGGGGGGACCAAACACCACTAGAGGGGCCCGATGGAGGGGGGGACCAAACACCACTAGAGGGCCCGATGGAGGGGGGGACCAAACACCACTAGAGGGCCCGATGGAGGGGGGATGTTTGGATGTATTTAAATTAAAAACAAAAATGAATTGTTGGGAAAATAATTGAAAAACGTCAAAGGCTTACTAAGAAAAAAAAGTAAAAAGTGACAAAAACTTGAAAAAAATGGTCCGAGTTTTTGTTCTTTTTTTTTGTTTGTTTTACTTTTTAATTTTTAAAGTTTTTTTCACCTTTTGATGTTTTGTTCCGATTTTTTTTTTTTTTTCCCAACAAAATTAATTATTTAATTAAAAAAAGAAGTAAAATGTGACAAAAACGTTGAAAAATGGTCCGATTAAAACTGGAAAAATCAGGAAAACGTCTAAAATTGTCCAAAAAAACCCCAGCAACATCCGTGGAAAGCCCAAAACACAGATTATCAAATATAAATATATATGCAATGTATTTAATAAATTCACACTTTAAAAATAAAATATAAAAACTGAGTGGAAATCCTTTTCTTTCTGTTTTAGACCTTTTTCTTTCTTTTTTCTGAGTTTTTGTTCTATTTTTTTTTTTTTGGTTTTACTTTAAATTTTTCAAGATTTATTTTCACCTTTTGATTTTTTTTTCCCCCCAACAATTCTTTTTGTTGCATTTTTATTTAATTAAATTAAAAAAATAAATAAATTAAAAAAGTGACAAAAACCTTGAAAAATTGGTCCGGTAAAAACTGGAAAACGTCTAAAATTGTCCAAAAAAATCACATCGGGTGGAAAGCCCAAAAAACACAGATTATCAAATATAAATATAGCAATATATTAAATAAATTCACACTTTAAAAATAAAATATAAAATATTGAGTGAGTTTTAATTTTAATTTTTCAAGTTTTTTTTCACCTTTTTGATGTTTTTTTTCCCAAAAGGTCTTTTTTATTTAATTAGATATTTTTTACACAAATACCCAGATATACCATAAATAAAGTACTTTAACGTAGATTTTCTCCAGAACTTCCCGATACCGACGCCAGCGTTTTAGGTTTGGAGGATCAGATCTCATCATCAACCAGAGTGTTGTTAGTACTTTCTACTGCAGTACGCGGTCTGAATACTTGAATACTCCGCGTGTTTTTCAGGGATGATGGAAACGGCGCAGGCCGAGGAGCGGGTGAAGGGCAACGGAGCCAGCCAATCAGCATCGAGTAGGCGGGGCGCACAGATCGTCGACCCACCCAACCACAAGCCACGCCGGAGGAGGATGCTGCTCTTCTGGCTAACAAACACACACACACACACACATCCATACACACACACACACACACACATACACACACACATGCATACACATCCATACACACACACATCCATACACACACATACACACACACACACACACACACACACACACACACATCCATACACACACATACACACACGCTTGCAGACACATTCACGAGTGTTTCTGTTGCTCTAAAAAGTTAAAAAAAAGAAATCCCATCTGTTTCTGCACCGCCTTTTCTGCTAAGGATCATGGGAAATAATATTTAAAAAGTTTTAATCACTGTTCCCTTCAAAATAAAAGTATCTCGTGATCAAAGTGGGCACTTTAATGACTTTGATTTCCTTCAGAAGCAGTGATAGAACATACAAACACAGTAAAAGCCTCCATTGTAGGGAGGACTGAAGATCCTCCCCCCTTTCTGCTAAAGCCCAAACGGTCTCCTAAGCCCCTCCCCCATGAGGGAGAATGAATGCGTGTGCCCCCCTCGGCCCTGATTGGTGCATCCGAACAGGGATTCTTTGCAGATTCCAGTACCGGCTGTAGGAGGCGCCAGAGGAGCCGACCGGCTTCATGTAGTTCTACTGACCATGGGGTCGCCTTTGTAGACCTGGGGAACCAGACCAGGTCCTCGCAGCCCAAGTTCCAAAGGGGCGTGGCCAACGGATGCCGATCAAATGCCTCTGAGCGATTAGATAGTCCATCAACCAATCAGAGCGATTTACAAAGTCATCGTGTAAAACCCCAACACCCGATTGGTGCATCTGAACAGGGCGCGGTGCAGGCTGTAGGGGGCGCCAGAGGAGCCGACCTGCTTCGGTAGTTCTACATGAGTCGAGCGTGCTCAGGCAGGAAGGGCAACACGCTCACACAAGGGTTAAAGCTACAGCGCTGTCGCCCCCGTGAGGAATTCTGAGTCATTACAAGTCAAAGAATTCAATAAATGGATTCAGGACTCGTCAAGAGGAGGAAACTCGCCGGTCTTCTGCGAGTAGACGTTGCGGGGAGACGGGTGGGGGCGAGGTCAAACGGAGGTTCGTTTTCTACTGGAGATAAAAACACTTTGGGCTCGAAACCGCTTAAAAAACAGATTTTATTTTTGTTGTTTGTTGAAAAAATCTAAATTCACAAAGTCTTTTTGTAATTAATAACTCAGCTCTGAGGTTTAATTGGAGATTCTTCAGTAGTTCAGCTCGACCTCCTCTTCCTCTGCATGGGTTTAAAACACGCACACAAACACGCACACACAGACACACACACACACACACAGACACACACAGACAGGCACACACATGCACACAGACATACATACACACACGCACACACAGGCACACACACACACACGCACACATACAGGCACACACATACAGACGCACACGCACACATACAGGCACACGCACGCACACATGCAGACGCACATACACACAGACACACACACACACAAACACACACGCACACAGACACGCACACACAGACACACACACACACAGACAGGCACACACATGCACACAGACATACATACACACACGCACACACACAGACACACACGCACACATACAGGCACACGCACACACACACACACACGCACACATACAGGCACACACATACAGACGCACACGCACACATACAGGCACACACACACACACACGCACACATACAGACGCACACGCACACAGACACACACAGACAGGCACACACACACACACAGACACACACAGACAGGCACACACACACACACAGACACACACAGACAGGCACACACACACACACAGACACACACAGACAGGCACACACATGCACACAGACATACATACACACACGCACACACACAGACACACACGCACACATACAGGCACACGCACACACACACACACGCACACATACAGGCACACACATACAGACGCACACGCACACATACAGGCACACGCACACACACACACACACGCACACATACAGACGCACACGCACAGACAGGCACACGCACACACACACGCACACATGCAGACGCACACACACACAGACACGCACGCACACATACAGACAGACACACATACACACAGGTACACATGCTCGCACACACACATGCACACGGACACACACAGAGACAGGCACAAACACACACACACACACACAGGCACGCGCTCATACACACAAAAACACACATACACACAGGTACATATGCTTGCACACACACATGCACACACACATGCGCACACAGACACACACACAGACAGGCACACACACACACACACACACACACACAAACACAGGTACACATGCTCACACATAGATACAGACACACACACAAAACACATGCACACAGACACACATGCACACACAGGCACGCCGCCATACACACAGGCACACACGCAGGCACACAGACACACATGCACACACACGCAGGCACACAGACACACACACATGCACACACGCAGGCACACAGACACACACATGCACACACACACATGCACACAGACACACACATACACACACAGGCACGCACTCATACACACAGACACACACACACATGCACACAGACACACACATGCACACATGCGCACAGACACACACACACTAATAACACCGTGCATGTTTGATTTCTGTAAAAGGCTTTTTTCTGTTAAATAAAAGCGGATTATTTAATAAGTTATATTCACGTGGCGGTGACTGAGATCTGTACGTGAACATGGAGTATTCTGTATCTGTCCTGTGTACTTCTACTGTAGCTCCAATAATCTCTGCTCACTGCCAACGCCACAGGGACGTTGTCCAGGAGACGTGTCCAGGATGTCCCTGCCGGAGACAGGACAGGAAACAATAAGCAGCCTCTTTTTTGGAAAATGTAACTTTTTTTAACTGCTAGTGTCAAAAGTGTTTTTGTAAAGATTATATAACAATTACAACGATTTACACAACGCACCGAGGTGTCGCACACAGTGTCGTTATTTCATCCATCCATCCATCCATCCATCCATCCATCCATCCATCCATCCATCCATCCATCCATCTTCATCCGCTTATCCGGTATCAGGTCTCGGGGGCAGCAGCTCCAGTAGGGGACCCCAAACTTCCCTTTCCCGAGCCACATCAACCAGCTCAGACTGGGGGGTCCCGAGGCGTTCCCAGGCCAGGTTGGAGATATAATCTCTCCACCTAGTCCTGGGTCTTCCCCGAGGCCTGCTCCCAGCTGGACGTCCCTCCACCTAGTCCTGAGTCTTCCCCGAGGCCTTCTCCCAGCTGGACGTCCCTCCACCTAGTCCTGGGTCTTCCCAGAGGCCTCCTCCCAGCTGGGACGCCCTCCACCTAGTCCTGGGTCTTCCCAGAGGCCTCCTCCAAGCTGGACGTCCCTCCACCTAGTCTTGTCCCCGAGGCCTCCTCCCAGCTGGTCTTCCACCTAGTCCTGGGTCTTCCCCAAGGCCTCCTCCCAGCTGGACGTCCCTCCACCTAGTCCTGGGTCTTCCCCGGGCCTCCTCCCAGCTGGATGTCCCTCCACCTAGTCCTGGGTCTTCCCAGAGGCCTCCTCCCAGCTGGACGTCCCTCCACCTAGTCCTGGGTCTTCCCCGAGGCCTCCCCCAGCTGGACGCCCTCCACCTAGTCCTGGGTCTTCCCCGGGCCTCCTCCCAGCTGGACGTCCCTCCAACTAGTCCTGGGTCTTCCCCGAGGCCTCCTCCCAGCTGGACGTCCCTCCACCTAGTCCTGGGTCTTCCCGAGGCCTCTCCCAGCTGGACGTCCCTCCACCTAGTCCTGGTCTTCCCCCAGAGGCCTCCTCCCAGCTGGACGTGCCCTCCACCTAGTCCTGAGTCTTCCCCGAGGCCTCCTCCCAGCTGGATGTCCCCCACCTAGTCCTGGGTCTTCCCCGAGGCCTTCTCCCAGCTGGACGCCCTCCACCTAGTCCTGGGTCTTCCCAGAGGCCTCCCTCCCAGCTGGACGTCCTCTCCACCTAGTCCTGGGTCTTCCCTCGAGGCCTCCTCCCAGCTGGACGCCCCTCCACCTAGTCCTTTCTTCCCCTTTCCCAGCTGGACGCCCCTCCACCTAGTCCTGAGTCTTCCCCGAGGCCTCCTCCCAGCTGGACGCCCCTCCACCTAGTCCTGGGTCTTCCCGAGGCCTCCTCCCAGCTGGACGTGCCTCCACCTAGTCCTGGGTCTTCCCCGAGGCCTCCTCCCAGCTGGACGCCCTCCACCTAGTCCTGGGTCTTCCCTCGAGGCTTCCCAGCTGGATCCACCTAGTCCTGGGTCTTCCCCGAGGCCTCCTCCCAGCTGGACGTGCCTCCACCTAGTCCTGGGTCTTCCCGAGGCCTCCTCCCAGCTGGATGTCCCTCCACCTAGTCCTATATATCCCGAGGCCTTCTCCCAGCTGGACGTCCACCTAGTCCTGGGTCTTCCCAGAGGCCTCCTCCCAGCTGGACGTGTCCACCTAGTCCTGATATCCCCGAGGCCTCCTCCCAGCTGGATGTCCCTCCACCTAGTCCTGGGTCTTCCCGAGGCCTTCTCCCAGCTGGACGCCCTCCACCTAGTCCTGGGTCTTCCCAGAGGCCTCCTCCCAGCTGGATATCCCTCCACCTAGTCCTGGGTCTTCCCCGAGGCCTCCTCCCAGCTGGACGTCCCTCCACCTAGTCCTGGGTCTTAGAGGCCTCCTCCCAGCTGGACGTGCCTCCACCTAGTCCTGAGTCTTCCCCGAGGCCTCCTCCCAGCTGATGTCCCTCCACCTAGTCCTGGGTCTTCCCCGAGGCCTTCTCCCAGCTGGACGTCCCTCCACCTAGTCCTGGGTCTTCCCAGAGGCCTCCTTGGACGTTTACCTAGTCCTGGGTCTTCCCCGAGGCCTCCTCCCAGCTGGGCGTCCCTCCACCTAGTCCTGGGTTTACCCGAGGCAGCTGGACGCCCTCCACCTAGTCCTGAGTCTTCCCCGACCTCCAGCTGGACGCCCTCCACCTAGTCCTGGGTTTCCCCAAGGCCTCCTCCCAGCTGGATTTGACCACCTCCCAGTATCCCAGGAGGCATCCTTTACCAGATGCCCGAACCACCCCAACTGGCTCCCGATACAGTCCTGGCTCTACTATTTATTCATTATTTCATCATCATTATTTTATTACTTTTATTTACAGGACAGTTGACCCTCGTGTTAGAATACGATAGAAAGTCTTTATTCTCATCATACATACAGTACCTTTAACACCTTACTGTACTAGATATTAAATTATATATTTATATTTTGATATAGAAAACATTTAGTTTTACTACAAAACATCTTTAGACTTTACAGTTTACTACAGTACTTTAGTATTTAACAGTTTACTACAGTATTTAACAGTTTACTACAGTTTACTACAGTACAGTTTACTTAGTGTTTACTACAGTATTTAACAGTTTAACAGTTTAGTGTTTACTACAGTTTTAACAGTTTACTACAGTACTTTACAGTGTTTACTACAGTATTTAACAGTTTACTACAGTACTTTTTAGTGTTTACTACAGTATTTGTTTACTACAGTATTTAACAGTTTTTACTACAGTATTTAACAGTTTACTACAGTATTTAGTGTTTACTACAGTATTTAACAGTTTACTACAGTACTTTAGTGTTTACTACAGTATTTTTACTACAACAGTTTATTACAGTTTTACTTTACTACAGTATTTAACAGTTTTACTACAGTATTTAACAGTTTACTACAGTACTTTAGTGTTTACTACAGTATTTAACAGTTTACTACAGTATTTAACAGTTTACTACAGTACAGTGTTTACTTTTAACAGTTTTTACTAGTGTTTACTACAGTATTTAACAGTTTACTACAGTATTTAACAGTTTACTACAGTACTTTAGTGTTTACTACAGTATTTAACAGTTTACTACAGTACTTTTAGTGTTTACTACAGTATTTAACAGTTTACTACAGTACTTTACAGTACTTTAGTTTTACTACAGTATTTAACAGTTTACTACAGTACTTTAGTGTTTACTACAGTATTTAACACTTTACTTTTTTACAGTTTACTACAGTATTTAACAGTTTACAGTATTTTTTAACAGTTTACTACAGTATTTAACAGTTTACTACAGTATTTAACAGTTTACTACAGTACTTTAGTGTTTACTACAGTATTTAACAGTTTACTACAGTTTTTTACTACAGTATTTAACAGTTTACTACAGTACTTTAACAGCATGTTTACTACAGTATTTTTAACAGTTTACTACAGTATTTAACAGTTTACTTACTTTAGTGTTTACTACAGTATTTAACAGTTTACTACAGTATTTACACAGTACTACAGTTTAACAGTTTACACAGTACTTTAGTGTTTACTACAGTATTTAACAGTTTACTACAGTATTTAACAGTATTTAACAGTTTTACTACAGTACTTTAGTGTTTACTACAGTATTTAACAGTTTACTACAGTACAGTTTACACAGTACTTTAGTTTTACTACAGTATTTAACAGTTTAGTGTTTACTACAGTATTTAACAGTTTACTACTTTAGTTTTACTACAGTATTTAACAGTTTACTACAGTACTTTAGTGTTTACTACAGTATTTAACAGTTTACTACAGTATTTAACAGTTTACTACAGTACTTTAGTGTTTACTACAGTATTTAACAGTTTACTACAGTACTTCAGTGTTTACTACAGTATTTAACAGTTTACTACAGTATTTAACAGTTTACTACAGTATTTAACAGTTTACTACAGTATTTAACAGTTTACTACAGTATTTAACAGTTTAACAGTTTTAGTGTTTACTACAGTATTTAACAGTTTACTACAGTACTTTAGTGTTTACTACAGTGTTTACTACAGTATTTAACAGTTTACTACAGTACTTTAGTGTTTACTACAGTATTTACTACTACACAGTACTTTAGTGTTTACTACAGTATTTAACAGTTTACTACAGTATTTAACAGTTTACTACAGTATTTAACAGTTTACACAGTACTTCAGTGTTTAGTTTAACAGTTTACTACAGTACTTCAGTGTTTACTACAGTATTTAACAGTTTACTACAGTTTTAGTGTTACTACAGTATTTAACAGTTTACTACAGTACTTCAGTGTTTACTACAGTATTTAACAGTTTACTACAGTACTTTTTAGTGTTTACTACAGTATTTAACAGTTTACTAAGTAGTGTTTACTTTACAGTATTTAACAGTTTACTACAGTTTACTTTTTTAACAGTTTTACTACAGTATTTTAACAGTTTACTACAGTATTTAACAGTTTACTACAGTACTTTTAGTGTTTACTACAGTATTTAACAGTTTACTACAGTATTTAACAGTTTACTACAGTACTTTAACAGTTTACTACAGTATTTAACAGTTTACTACAGTATTTAACAGTTTACTACAGTATTTAACAGTTTACTACAGTATTTAACAGTTTACTACAGTACTTTAGTGTTTACTACAGTATTTAACAGTTTACTACAGTATTTAACAGTTTTACTACAGTATTTAACAGTGTTTACGGTACAGTGTTTACACAGTACTTAACAGTTTACTACAGTACTTTAGTGTTTACTACAGTATTTTTTACTACAGTTTTAACAGTTTACTACAGTACTTTAGTGTTTACTACAGTATTTAACAGTTTACTACAGTACAGTGTTTACTTTTAACAGTTTACCACAGTACTTTAGCAGTTTTACTACAGTATTTAACAGTTTACTACAGTTTTACTACAGTATTTAACAGTTACTAGTTTAGTTTTACTACAGTATTTAACAGTTTACTACAATTACAGTATTTAACAGTTTACCACAGTGCTTTAGTGTTTACTACAGTGTTTAACAGTTTTAGTGTTTTACTACAGTATTTAACAGTTTAATACAGTATTTAACAAGTTACACAGTTTACTTATTCCCAACAGTTTACTACAGTTTACTACAGTATTTCTAACAGTTTACTACAGTATTTAACAGTTTACTACAGTACTTTAGTGTTTACTACAGTATTTAACATTTACACAGTATTTAACAGTTTACTACAGTACTTTACTACAGTATTTAACAGTTTACTACAGTACTTTAGTGTTTAGTATTTAACAGTTTACTACAGTATTTAACAGTTTACTACAGTACTTTAGTGTTTACTACAATGTTTATTTACTACGGTATTTAACAGTTTACTACAGTATTTAATAGTTTACTACAGTATTCTTTAGTGTTTACTACAGTATTTAACAGTTTACTACAGTACTTCAGTGTTTACTACAGTATTTAACAGTTTACTACAGTATTTAACAGTTTCACACAGTATTTAACAGTTTACTACAGTACTTCAGTGTTTACTACAGTA
>CM049393.1:7053857-7074857 GCA_026937815.1 Etheostoma perlongum | reverse complement strand
TTGCCCTCATGTTGTCCTCATGTTGTCCTCATGTTGCCATCATGTTGTCCCCATGTTGTCCTCATGTTGCCATCATGTTGTCCCCATGTTGCCCTCATGTTGTCCCCATGTTGCCCTCATGTTGCCCTCATGTTGTCCTCATGTTGACCTCATGTTGTCCCCATGTTGCCCCCATGTTGCCCTCATGTTGTCCTCATGTTGACCTCATGTTGTCCCCATGTTGCCCCCATGTTGCCCCCATGTTGTCCTCATGTTGTCCTATATCAATGTTCTTTTTAATTCCCCAAAATAACATGATTGATTCCACCCAACGCTCTTTGCCAAGTACAAATCTCTACTTTCATTAATTTTGGGGCGTCTTATTCAATTTTATAGCATTGTAAAACAAATGGAAGTGTTTTTGAAATAGTATTGAGTAAAAGTTGACATATTCCAGTCTGTGATTATCATCAACATCCATTCCTTTAATTTTAGTCTCAATAATTCCTAATTTCTGCTTTTCTAACTCAAACATTAGGTATAATTTCCTATAAATGAGGTTTATTGACCATAAATTCCAAAAATAACCGTAACACTAAAGTTAATAAGTTAGTGTTACGTAGTGTTGAAAATTATTATTATCAAAAAATAAGCAAACATTGAAAAAAGGGACAAAAACGTAAGAAAAAGTTAAAAATTTCAATTTTGACGGGAAGACAACACAAGGGTTAAATCCTGTTGTAAAGGCCAAAGTAAGTAATGCAGTAACGTCTTTAATCAACCCAACCGTAACCGTATGACATCACTGCGATACTCAAGGTGTAGCCACGGGACTCTCAATCATCTTAAAGAGCCCCAGTTTGCTCTCTACGCTCTCGGACTCGAGACCGTTTTTCTATGGTCTCGGACTTGTCTCGGACTCGCTAGTATTTGGACTCGGACTTGTCTCGGTCTCGGCCGCTGGTCTTGCCAGATATGGCTTCTGGTCTGGACCGAGTCCAGGTGTCTTTATTATGTTGATAATAACATTGGAGGGAGAGTAAAACCCAAAATGATTGTCTTGATACTGTCATGCATAAGACCTTTATTCTGTCCTGGACTCGGTCCTGACTCGGACTCGAACTTTTTTGGACTCTGTCTTGACTCAGACTCAAACCTTTTAGGACTGTGTCTTGTCTTGGACTCGAACCTCTTTGGACTCGAACCTCTTTGGACTCGGTCTTGAATTGGACTCAAACCTTTTTGGACTTGGTCTTGTCTTGGACTCAAACCTTTTTGGACTTGGTCTTGTCTTGGACTCAAACCTTTTTGGACTTGGTCTTGTCTTGGACTCAAACCTTTTTGGACTTGGTCTTGTCTTGGACTCGAACCTCTTTGGACTCGAACCTCTTTGGACTCGGTCTTGACTTGGACTCGAACCTCTTTGGGCTTAAATCTTTTTGTACTTGGTCTTGTCTTGGACTCAAACCTTTTTGGACTTGGTCTTGACTTGGACTCAAACCTTTTTGGACTCTGTCTTGTCTTGGACTCAACTAGTCCTGGTCTAGGACTTGTCTTGGACTCGACTAAGGTGGTCTTGACTACAGCCCACTACAACCTAAAACACAGCAATAATAACCATTTTCCTTGACGATGGTCGGGATCTACAGCGCGTCAGAGCCTGTGCTTTGTGATGCGGAGTACCTCCAATGTGGCGACCTCCGGTCTGACGACGCGTCGTGAAAACCCTCTATACATCCAGGGAACTATATTCTCAGAAGGCGAAGCACTGCTACTTGGGCGGAGTGATTTGTACTCCAACTCCGAGCGACTCCAGGTGAACTCTCTGCTCCTCACCATGAGGCAAATCCCTCCGCCCAAGTAGCAGAAGTAGCAGTGCTTCGCCCTCTGAGAATATAGTCCCCAGTATGTAATCACTAGTTTTATCGGCTGCAGGTTTCTCACAGTGTGCGTAGCTCCGGTAGGTTCTGGAAGGCAGATCGGCCGACAGACTGGATCGGGTTGTCGTAGAAAAATCTAGAAAACACAGACAGACAAACAGCTTCATTGTACAACACACATGGCAACACACTAATTACCTCTTACATAATTTAATTAATTTCCCTGCAATACATCCTGCTGCTATTGATATTTGCACTTATCATATTCGTCTTATAATAATAATAATAATAATACATTTTTACATGAAGACAGCATGAGGGCAACATGAGGACAACATGAGGACAACATGAGGGCAACATGAAGACAACATGAGGGCAACATGAAGACAACATGAGGACAACATGAGGACAACATGAGGACAGCATGAGGACAACATGAGGACAACATGAGGACAACATGAGGACAACATGAGGGCAACATGAGGGCAACATGAAGACAACATGAGGGCAACATGAGGGCAACATGAAGGCAACATGAGGACAACATGAGGACAACATGAGGACAACATGAGGACAACATGAGGGCAACATGAGGACAACATGAGGGCAACATGAGGACAACATGAGGACAACATGAGGGCAACATGAAGACAACATGAGGGCAACATGAGGACAACATGAGGACAACATGAGGGCAACATGAGGACAACATGAGGACAACATGAGGGCAACATGAGGACAACATGAGGGCAACATGAGGACAACATGAGGACAACATGAGGGCAACATGAGGACAACATGAGGGCAACATGAGTTTGAGGCAGTCTCTGGTAAGTCTCCTTTACAATGGGGGCAACCCATCTCCTTATTAAACTAGTTAGACATGTGGGTCAGAGGTACCTACATGGTGATGAGAGAGGGGTTCCCCGTGAAGGCGTGCTCCGGGATGGACTGGATGTTGTTGCTATGGAAACCACTAAACAGGAAACAGAACTAGAAATTAGTTTCCTCCTTCCTTCATTACTGATCCCTCAAAAAATGTCACGTGTTACTTTTCCCATGTGTATATATATATATATATATATATATATGTACATGGGAAACATATACACATATATACAGTATACACACACCTACACACACACCTACATACACAGACACATACACACACACACACACCTACACACACACACACACCTACACACACACAAACACCTACATACACACACACACACACACCTACATACACACACACACACACACCTACATACACACACACACCTACACACACAAACACCTACATACACACACACACACACACTACATACACACACACACACCTACATACATACATACACACACACACACCTACACACACACACACACACCCCTACATACACACACACACACCTACCTACCTACACACACACACACACACCTACACACACACACCTACATACACACACACACCTACACACACACACACACATATACACACCTACATACATACATACACACACACACACACACATACATACTGTACATATAATGTTCATGTGGATTTGTTTTTTAATTTGTTATTTTAACATCCTGTTGTGATATATATGTGTGTGTGTTGTGTGTGATGTCTATAAGCTAATCGGACCTTGAATTTCCCCTTGGGGATCAATTAAATATCTATCGATCGATCATGTGATTGCAGTAGACATACAATAAAAAAATTCCCCCCCAAAAAATTAAAAAAAATAAGAAATTATCTGCAACTTTCCCTCTTTAGCGTTTAGCTCGGCAGCGCCACTGCAACCATAAACAACACTGGTTCAGCCAAAAAAATTCCCAAACTCAAGACTTCCAAAGTGCCTTGGGGACATCACTAATGCTGCGTCCATTATTTGGGGTCCACGTTCAGGACTGTGTAACAAGGCGGTGACAAAGAAAGAGTTTCCTCTGTAAGACAAACAGCTTGCATGCTGATGTTGAACATGAGCTGGTCTTATCTAAATGCTTTAATGTTGACTTTTTCAGTCCAAAACACAGAAATACTCACAGTTCCTTCAGGTGGCCGAGGGACCGGATGGACGCCGGGAACTCCGCCAGGCTGTTGTAGTTCAGATCTCTGAGAGGAGGAGACAGAGAGGAAGAGACAGAGAGGAGGAGACAGAGAGGAGGAGACAGAGAGGAGGAGACAGAGAGGAAGAGACAGAGGAAGAGACAAGAGAGAGGAAAAAGACAGAGAGGAGGAGACAGAGAGGAGGCAGAGAGGAAGAGACAGAGAGGAAGAGACAGAGAGAGACAGAGAGGAGGAGACAGAGAGGAAGAGACAGAGAGGAGACAGAGAGGAGGAGACAGAGAGGAAGAGACAAAGAGGAAGAGACAGAGAGGAAGAGACAGAGAGGAGGAGACAGAGAAGAGACAGAGAGGAAGAGACAGAGAGGAAGAGACAGAGAGGAGGAGACAGAGAGGAAGAGACAGAGAGGAGAAGAGAGGACAGAGAGGAAGAGAGAAAGAGGAAGACAGAGAGGAGAGAGAGGAGGAGACAGAGAGGAAGAGGAGGAGACAGAGAGGAGGAGACAGAGAGGAGGAGTCAGAGAGGAAGAGACAGAGAGGAGGAGACAGAGAGGAGGAGACAGAGAGGAAGAGACAGAGGAAGAGACAGAGAGGAGGAGACAGAGAGGAGGAGACAGGGAATGACAGAGGGAGGAGAGAGTTAAGAGAACAGAGGAGGAGACAGAGAAGTCAGAGAAGACACAGAGAGGAGACAGAGAGGAGGAGAGAGAGAGGAGGAGACAGAGGAGAGAGGACAGACAGAGAGGAAGAGAGAGGAAGGAAGAGAGAGGAAGAGACAGAGAGGAAGAGACAGAGAGGAAGACAGAGAGGAGGAGACAGAGAGGAGGAGACAGAGAGGACAGAGAGGAGGAGACAGAGAGGAGGAGACAGAGAGGAAGAGACAGAGGAGACAGAGAGGAGACAGACAAGAGAGAGGAGGAGAGACAGAGAGAAGAGACAGAGAGAGGAGACAGAGAGGAAGAGAGACAGAGAGGAAGAGACAGAGAGGAGGAGACAGAGAGGAAGAGACAGAGAGGAGGAGACAGAGAGGAAGAGACAGAGAGGAGGAGACAGAGAGGAGGAGACAGAGGAAGAGACACAGAGGAAGAGAGACAGAGAGAGGAGACAGAGAGGAAGAGACAAAGAGGAGGAGACAGAGAGGAGGAGACAGAGAGGAGGAGACAGAGAGGAAGAGGAGGAGACAGAGGAGACACAGAGGAGGAGACAGAGAGGAAGAGACAGAGAGGAAGAGACAGAGAGAGGAGACAGAGGAAGAGACAGAGAAGAGGAGACAGAGAGAGGAGAGACAGAGAGGAAGAGGACACAGGAGGAGACAGAGAGGAAGAGACAGAGAGGAGGAGACAGAGAGAAAAGACAGAGAGGAAGAGAGACAGAGGAAGAGACAGAGAGGAGGAGACAGAGAGAAGAGACAGAGGAGGAGACAGAGAGGAAGAGACAGAGAGGAGGAGACAGAGAGGAGGAGTCAGAGAGGAAGCGACAGAGAGGAGACAGAGAGGAGGAGACAGAGAGGAAGAGACAGAGAGGGAGACAGGAAGGAGACAGAGAGGAAGAGACAGAGAGGAAGAGACAGAGGAAGAGACAGAGGAGGAGACAGAGGAAGAAGAGAGAAGAGACAGAGAGAAGAGACAGAGAGGAGGAGACAGAGAGGAAGAGACAGAGAGGAAGAGACAGAGGAGGAGACAGAGAGGAAGAGAGAGAGAGGAGGAGACAGAGAGGAAGAGACAGAGAGGAAGAGACAGAGAGGAAGAGACAGAGAGGAGGAGACAGAGAGGAGGAGAGAGAGGAGGAGACAGAGAGAAGAGACAGAGAGGAAGAGACAGAGAGGAGGAGACAGAGAGGAAGAGACAGAGAGGAAGAGACAGAGGAGGAGACAGAGAGGAGGAGACAGAGAGAGAGACAGAGAGGAAGAGAGACAGAGAGGAGGAGACAGAGAGGAGAGACAGAGAGGAAGAGACAGAGAGGAAGAGACAGAGAGGAGGAGACAGAGAGGAAGAGACAGAGAGGAGGAGACAGAGAGGAGGAGACAGAGAGGAGGAGACAGAGAGGAAGAGACAGAGAGGAAGAGACAGAGAGGAGGAGACAGAGAGGAAGAGACAGAGAGGAGGAGACAGAGAGGAAGAGACAGAGAGGAGGAGACAGAGAGGAAGACAGAGAGGAAGAGACAGAGAGGAAGAGACAGAGATATAAAGACAGGGAAGCAATGCGGGAATGATGAGTTATAAGTTATATAATAAGGAGTTGGGAATATTAATGTGACACAGAAGATACAACATCAGCGGTCAGTGAGAGCTCACACACACACATGGACGCACGTAGAGACAAAGACACACACACGGACGGAGAGACAAGACACACACACACACACGGTCGGAGAGACACACACACACACACACAGACACACACACACATGGACGGAGAGAGAGACACACACACACACACACACGGACGGAGAGACACACACACACACATGGACGGAGAGACACACACACACACGGACGGAGAGACACACACACACACACACACACACGGACACACGGACGGAGAGACACACACACACACACACACGGAGACACACACACACACACACACACGGACGGAGAGACACACACACACACACACACGGACGGAGAGACACACACACACACACACACACACGGACGGAGAGACACACACACACACACACACACGGACGGAGAGACACACACACACACACACACACACACACACACAGACGGAGAGACACACACACACACACACACACACACACACAGAGACACACACACACACACATACACACACGGACGGACACACACACACACACACACACACACACACACAGCGAATACCTGATCTAGCGCCATCGCATCATATATGTTGCATCTAAATTGGGAACGTTAACCTTTGGTTAAGGGTTGTGACTCTGTGATTGGCCCTTGAAATGTGTGGCTGATTCTGATTGGTTGCTTAAGCAGAAAGGGGACCGCCTCCAACAGCTGAATCCATTTAGGAAGAGAGCATTGATTAAATTACGTCTTCCTGAAAGAACGTACGCTGAGCTACATTAGTATGTGAATTGCGTACTATTTCCGGTCAGATATTACAGTATGCAATACTGGACTACGCCGGCATACGTATCCCACAATGCAATGCGGTAGAAACAGACAGAATCATATTTTAGCTCTTGAGTGGCAATGTCAGTTCTAGACTGGGAATACCCACTCTAAACTGGGAATATTTTAGCTCTAGACTGCTAATACTAACTGGGAATTGGCACATCTAGACTGGAAATTACAACTCTAAACTGGGAATAGTCAGCTCTAGACTGCTGATACAGATATATATGGGAATATAAATGGGAATGTCAGCTGTATACTGGGAATGATAGGTCATTGTTAGCTCTATAATGGAAAGGCCAGCGCTACATGTTTAGCTTAATCTTTTCTCCATCTTTTAAGTGTATTACGGTAAACATTTAACTGTGCCTTGCTCTTTCTTTCATCACCAGTAGAGACTAGAGCATTCTCCGAGTCTACACATGGCTTCAATTAGGTCCTCTCATCCATCTCTGGGATGCAGGTGGCTGCTACACACACACACACACACACACACACACACACACACACACACACACACACATATATACTGCGTGGAATGAAGCTGCCACATTGTGAAAATACCATTAAATTGAAATTGCTTCAGCCTGGTCCTGTGTGTGAATACGTGTGTGTGTCCAGAAGATGATTTGCAACAACAATTGCTGCTATACGCTGTCGGCCAAACTATTATTGATGGAATTTGGTGGGTTATGATTGGAAGAGAGCTGGATAATAGGTTTTTGATTTAGTCCGTTTAGGGCTCCAGAGGTTTTTGGGAAAAGTTAATTATCGTAATGTCATGCTGTAAATTATGCGTACTGATTAGGTTCAATAGGTTATGCAGGATGTTGGAGCAACATCAGGAGTCCTGCAGTAACAGTCCTGGGAATTTCTTCCATAGACAATGTCAGGTGATGAACCAGACTAGGCTTGGAAAACCAACTCTTAACTGGGAACGTTTTAACTCTAGACTTCTAATACTAACCCTATACTGGGAATTGTCATATCTAGACTGGGAATGTCAGATCTAAAGAGGGAATGGTCAGCTCTAGATCAGGTCATATCTGCTTTATACCTGGAATACCATCTCTAGACTGATAATACAGCTACAGTATATATTGAGAATGTCAGCTTCATACTGGGAATAAAAGCTAAATGTTAATGGCTAGGCTACAATGATGTTGGAATGGTTCGCTCTAGACTGGAAACATCAGCTCTAGACTGTGAAAACCAACTCTAAAATTAGATTGTTTTAGCCTGCTAATACTAACTTCATACTGGGATTTGTCACATCTAGACTGGAATACCAGATGTATACTGGGAATAAACGCTAGCTAGATTCGGACACAGGCTATATAGGGGATTTCATC
Source organism: Etheostoma perlongum (assembly GCA_026937815.1). NCBI lineage: Eukaryota > Metazoa > Chordata > Actinopteri > Perciformes > Percidae > Etheostoma > Etheostoma perlongum. Next base: position 7,066,466 of record CM049393.1, on the reverse strand, counting down.
TGTCCTAGGATGGGAAAACCCACATGTCTGGAAATTAAAATACTAGATGTAATACCAGATCAATGGTAGAAATGGTCTGCTCTGAAATGAAACTGTCAGCTCTGGACTGGGAATATCAATTACATACTGGGACTAGACTGGGAAAACCAACTCTACAATGGGAGTGGTTTACCTCTGGACTGCTAATACTAAATAAAGTCTTTCCTGGGGATTGTCACATTGATGCTGGGAATACCAGATGTATACATGAAAGTGGTCAACTCTAAGCCTGGAATATCAGGTCTAACTTGAAATTTGAGCTCATGATTTGGAATTCCTGGGGTTCCGCTTTTATTTTGACAGCAAAAAAACGTGTTAAAACCTGACACAGTGGGAATACCCACTCTAAACTGGGAATGTTTTAGCTCTGGACTCAAAATGTCAGCTCTAGACGGGGAATACCCACTCTAAACTGGGAATGTTTTAGCTCTGGACTCAAAATGTCAGCTCTAGACGGGGAATACCCACTCTAAACTGGGACTGTTTTAGCTCTAGACTGCTAATACTAACTGGGAATTGGCACATCTAGACTGGAAATTACAACTCTAAACTGGGAAGAGTTTAGTACTGAAATGAAACTGTCAGCTCTGGACTGGGAATATCAATTACATACTGGGACTAGACTGGGAAAACCAACTCTACAATGGGAGTGGTTTACCTCTGGACTGCTAATACTAAATAAAGTCTTTCCTGGGGATTTTTTTAACATTGATGCTGGGAATACCAGATGTATACATGAAAAGTGGTCAACTCTAAGCCTGGAAAATCAGGTCTAACTTGAAATTTGAGCTCATGATTTGGAATTCCTGGGGTTCCGCTTTTATTTTGACAGCAAAAACGTCTCAAAACCTGACACAGCTTTCTGATTATTCCCTGCAAGATGTGCACGTGGTAGCAAATAAACAACGTTCCCAGTGTGTTGAACTAGTCCTTTAACGGTGTATAAGGAATGCATTTGTCTTGATTGACAAGTGTCCCAGCATTTCCCACTCAGTACTGGTGGTTTTTGGCGGCATACGCTTTGCCACGGATAGCCACAAGGTATTTTTATGGTTTCAACCTCAGAGGTTTCTGATGTTTTGAAAGCTGGGTTTTGGGTTTTCTGCTCACCGCCACGTTCGTCACTTACTGGAACCAGAAAATCCTAATTTGGACAAGAAAGGGACAAGGTTTAGGTGAAGCTGAGGTGGGCAAGAGAAGGAAAAAAAACACACATCTGAACTCATCTGTGATGTTCTTCATAAAACCTGGGTGTGTTTTCCTTTAAGACTGAACCGAGCTTGTTGAATAAATTCTTCTTTTTTTTTTTCTGTTTTCATTTCCGTTTTCTTCTCTCTCTCTGTTTGTGTTTGTAGTTTCAGATGAACATGAGTCTCTGGTGTGGTTTATTATTGCTGATCCTACAGGTACACACACACACACACACACACACACACACACACACACACACACATACTGCCAGTGTGCATGTATAGTCATTATGATTAGCATACAGCCAAGACCACACACACAGAGCCACACACATATACAGAAGTATTTCCAAATGAAGGCTGTGTGTGTGTTTGTGTGTTTAAACCTGCTTCTCTGGTTGACTGAGAAAACAGAAACATTTCTATATACACACACATTCCTTATTTATACACACACACACACACACACACACACACACTAATCTGCCTTGACTCCATCTAATATCCAGAAATACATAGGTCACATGCTAACCGCTAGAGGCAGATATAGGGGCTAAATATTATATATAATATTAATATTATATTATATATAATATCTGTAAGAAGGAAATGCTCTTCCCCTCTTACAGGGAGATTATCGAACATGTGTGCAGTGTTGCTGTGAGCTTTTGATCCCCTTAATGTTAAGTTAAAAACACTGAGCAAACAACACAAAAAAGTGAAACTAAAGTTAAAGGGGAATCTCTAGCGTGCTGTTATAATTCAAAGGAAGCTCTTCTTTAGGGCTGCTTTTCAAAGAAAAATCTCGTTGACTTAATTTAAAAACAGTGATTAAAACAGTGATGTTCTACTGTGAAGAAATACACATATATATATATATTATGATTTTATTTTTTCCTTGTGCTTCTATTGCTATTGCCAAGAAGTTATCCATACGAAGAAGGTGATGTTTTCGGCTCTGTCAGCAGGACTGCAGAAAAACTATAGTGACACAGTGTCATGAAACTTGGAAGTTATTGTAAAAAAAAAGCATTGTTATTGGGTCTATTTATATTACATTAGCCTACATTTGTACTTATTTACAGGCTGTATCTTTTACATCTTAGACAGGTGTAGAAACAGAAAGGCGATATTGTATTTTGGTGTTTTTTTGTTGACTGACTGCATCTTAACCCTTGTGTTGTCTTCCTGTCAACAATGAAAAAAAAACCTGTTTTGGTCACTTTTTTCAACATCATGATCGCTTTTTCCGACATTTTTGTCACTTTTTCAATGTTGTGGGTTCTTTTTTTTGTTGTTTTTGGTGTTTTTTTAAATATTTTCAATGTAATGCTTATTTCGACGGCCAACTTTTTATGACAAAAAAAAACAACAACAATTAACTGAAGACGGGTCAAATTTGACCCAAGGACAACATGAGGGTTAAAAGTCCTGTTCTCCAAGTGGGGTTGCCAGGTTTGAGCTTACTCCACTGTGAAAACCATAGTATAATGGTTTTTATCCACAGGCCATCAGGCTGTTGAATGACTCTGTCTTTTGACAATTTCTAATTGCAATCTAATCACTGTTTGCACTACACTGTGAATGTTTGCATTTGTAATGTTTTGCTGCTGCATGCAAGATAGAAAGTCCTAATATTTCAAGATAGAAAGTCCTCATATTTCAAGATAGAAAGTCCTCATATTTCAAGATAGAAAGTCCTCATATTTCAAGATAGAAAGTCCTCATATTTCAAGATAGAAAGTCCTAATATTTCAAGATAAATCCTACTATTTCAAGATAAAAATCCTAATATTTCAAGATAAAAATCCTAATATTTCAAGATAAAATGTCCTCATATTTCAAGATAAAAAGTCCTAATATTTCAAGATAAAAATCCTAATATTTCAAGATAAAAATCCTACTATTTCAAGATAAAAATCCTAATATTTCAAGATAAAATGTCCTCATATTTCAAGATAAAAAGTCCATTTCAAGATAAAAATCCTAATATTTCAAGATAAAAATCCTACTATTTCAAGATAAAAATCCTAATATTTCAAGATAAAATGTCCTCATATTTCAAGATAAAAAGTCCTAATATTTCAAGATAAAATGTCCTCATATTTCAAGATAAAAAGTCCTAATATTTCAAGATAGAAAGTCCTCATATTTCAAGATAGAAAGTCCTCATATTTCAAGATAGAAAGTCCTCATATTTCAAGATAGAAAGTCCTCATATTTCAAGATAGAAAGTCCTAATATTTCAAGATAAAAATCCTACTATTTCAAGATAAAAATCCTAATATTTCAAGATAAAAATCCTAATATTTCAAGATAAAATGTCCTCATATTTCAAGATAAAAAGTCCTAATATTTCAAGATAAAAATCCTAATATTTCAAGATAAAAATCCTACTATTTCAAGATAAAAATCCTAATATTTCAAGATAAAATGTCCTCATATTTCAAGATAAAAAGTCCTAATATTTCAAGATAAAATGTCCTCATATTTCAAGATAAAAAGTCCTAATATTTAAAGATAGAAAGTCCTAATATTTCAAGATAGAAAGTCCTAATATTTCAAGATAGAAAGTCCTAATATTTCAAGATAAAAAGTGAATTTTTTAAATATATTGTGTGTATAGTGTGTACATTTTTATATTGTGGGAAACGTTGCAACTTAAGAATTTCATTGCATGGTGTAAAATCTGTGCATATGACAAATAAACATCTTGAATCTTGAATCTAATATTAATGGCCGGCGCATCCACAACCGGGACGGCTGCGCCCGTAACGCCAAACTCAACGACTCATAAGCAGATCTGCACAAACCAACGGGTGACGTCACACATGCTCTGTCCATTAATATTAAAAGTCTATGGTCAAAACAAGCGAATAACAGGTTTGTGTTGTTGATTGCAGGCTTGGAAGCACTGGTAAACAATCCCATATTAAAGGAAAATACCTAATATCTTGTTTGCATTTTGTCACCTTTTGTACATATATATATATAAAATAAATAACTTTAGGGCTCATTTGACTGTTGGGACAAATAATAAAATATTTTCCCAAACTTGGGAGCGTTGCTGTTAAAATTAAATCCTGTTAAGTGTCCTCTACAAACGTATAAATTAAACCTCTCTGTCATCTCCTAACCCTTCACCCTGACCCTGATGCAACCCTGACTTCTTCAACTCCTCCCCAAAACACACACACACACACACACACACACACACACACACACACACACATAAACAGAGAAACTCACAGCGTCTCCAAACTGTGGAGTCCGTGGAAGCAGTTCGTTCCCATGGAAACGATCCTATTGTTGTTGAGATGCCTATAGAGAAAAGGAGAGAGAGAGAGAGACTGATGGACTAATGAAGCAGACAAAGAGTGTGTGTGTGTGTGTGTGTGTGTGTGTGTGTGTGTGTGTTTTGAAAAGGGGCCCCAGGGCCTCTCAAGAAGGTTTTATTTCTTTTGGTAATTTCATGCAAATTAGCTTCAAGAAGATTGGACAAAAGAAATGACAGCAGACTTCAATGCAGCCGCACTGAATGCCATCACACACACACACACACACACACACACAAATATGCACACCAAAAAAACACACGTGCGCGCACACATACACAGGCACACCAAGAAAACACATGAATGCACACACACACACAGTTTTGCATGTTATTAGGAAGCTATTACAGTCCCTGCCCAGTTAAACTTAATGCAGCCACAGCTCCAAGCAACAGTCTGCACACACACACACACACACCTACACACACACAGGCTAAATAAAATATTAAATATTACCAAAAACCTTATTCTGTAACCCAAGTTCAGATATTCTAAGTTCAGTTCATTTGAAATTGACGTGACTTTATAACCTTAAATCTGAGTTCACACTATCCAAGTTCAGCTTATTGAAACACATTTTAAACAATTAAACTAACTTCAACTGCCCAACCAACCTGCTAACTACTGCTCATTAGTTAGTTAACTGACTAACTTACTAACTGACCAACTAACTAATTCACTGGTCAACATCTGAGCTCAACAATTTACTGAGTTACCTTTCAGGCTAACTTCATCAACCAAATTATTATCAAACTAACCCAGTGATCAACTGACCATATCAACCATAATTTATTGGCTATAACTACTATACTATAACTATATAACTATAACCATAACTACACTACCACCTAAAACACTGACTAAACTTATAAACCAAAAAGCTAACCAACTGACCAAGTCACTTACTAACCCTAACCTGCTATTATCCAACTGACTAGCCTTCATGGCTAACGCACTGTAAACCAAATAGCTAACCAACTTCCATAAATACTAGCTAACTCACTTGCTAACAAACTGACTAGCCTTCGGGGCTAACTTAGTTTTAAACAAAATAGCAAACCGCCTGCCTAACATACAAGCTTACTTGATAGCTAGCTAGCTAGCTAGCTAGCTAACTAACTAACTTAGCTACATGGCTAACATTAACTTACTTACTTATTTCTCAGGAGTTTATCGGCTAAACAACAGGCTAATTTACTAACTTACTTTCTAACAAACTGACTAGCCTTCGGGGCTAACTTAGTTTTAAACAAAATAGCAAACCGCCTGCCTAACATACAAGCTTACTTGATAGATAGCTAGCTAGCTAGCTAGCTAACTAACTAACTTAGCTACATGGCTAACATTAACTTACTTACTTATTTCTCAGGAGTTTATCGGCTAAACAACAGGCTAATTTACTAACTTACTTGCTAACAAACTGACTAGCCTTCGGGGCTAACTTAGTTTTAAACAAAATACCAAACCGCCTGCCTAACATACAAGCTGACTTACTTGATAGCTAGCTAGCTAACTAACTAACTTACTAACTTAGCTACATGGCTAACATTAACTTACTTACTTATTTCTCAGGAGTTTATCGGCTAAACAACAGGCTAATTTACTAACTTACTTGCTAACAAACTGACTAGCCTTCGGGGCTAACTTAGTTTTAAACAAAATACCAAACCGCCTGCCTAACATACAAGCTTACTTGATAGCTAGCTAGCTAGCTAGCTAACTAACTAACTTAGCTACATGGCTAACATTAACTTACTTACTTATTTCTCAGGAGTTTATCGGCTAAACAACAGGCTAATTTACTAACTTACTTGCTAACAAACTGACTAGCCTTCGGGGCTAACTTAGTTTTAAACAAAATACCAAACCGCCTGCCTAACATACAAGCTTACTTGATAGCTAGCTAGCTAGCTAACTAACTAACTTAGCTACATGGCTAACATTAACTTACTTACTTATTTCTCAGGAGTTTATCGGCTAAACAACAGGCTAATTTACTAACTTACTTGCTAACAAACTGACTAGCCTTCGGGGCTAACTTAGTTTTAAACAAAATAGCAAACCGCCTGCCTAACATACAAGCTTACTTGATAGCTAGCTAGCTAGCTAGCTAGCTAACTAACTAACTTAGCTACATGGCTAACATTAACTTACTTACTTATTTCTCAGGAGTTTATCGGCTAAACAACAGGCTAATTTACTAACTTACTTGCTAACAAACTGACTAGCCTTCGGGGCTAACTTAGTTTTAAACAAAATACCAAACCGCCTGCCTAACATACAAGCTGACTTACTTGATAGCTAGCTAGCTAACTTACTAACTTAGCTACATGGCTAACATTAACTTACTGGTTAACTGATATCCACTAGGTCATTTCTCAGGAGTTTATCGGCTAAACAACGGGCTAATTTACTAGCTTACTTACTAACCAGCTACTAGCTAACTCCTATCGGTTCTTCTTCTTTTAGTTATTTTGTTCCCTTTTTTACACCTGTCTGTCACCCTCAAAAGAAACCTTGTTAATTGCCATTATTAAAATTAACAACAAACTAAATTAAGCCCAGCAGATATTTTTATAATGAAGCGTATACTGCCATCTTGTTATTGTAATAACAAGATATTTCAGGTTTTAACAAGATACAGACTTACCAAGTTACAACAAGAACATTTTATACTATATATCAAGTTTATATAAATATATATATAAAAATACTATATTCAAAAACAAATGTATGCACTGCTCATTTTCGGGCTGTGTGTTTGTGCCGTACGTACAGCACCACCAGGCGGCCCAGCCGGCTGAAGGCGTGATCTGGAACATGGCTGATGTGGTTGAGGGCGAGCGTCATGGCCTGCAGGGCGGGCAGCTCGCTCAGCGCCTCCACCGGCACCTCCGTCAGAGAGTTGTCGTCCAACCACAGGTGGCGGAGCAGGCGCAGGCCGGAGAAACAGCCAATGGGAACGCTGGAGATGTGATTGGCATCCAGGCGGCTACGGAGAGATTCACATACAGTGTAAGTTAAGGGGAGCAGATGTCTCGTAAATACCTCCAAAACACGTCATGTTTTTATTTTTGTAAAACTTTTAAACGGGGACACTAGACCTAGAGCTGTTCTCATTAGGGGCTAATATTTCAAGATAGAAAGTCCTAATATTTCAAGATAGAAAGTCCTAATATTTCAAGATAAAAATCCTAATATTTCAAGATAAAAATCCTAATATTTCAAGATAAAATGTCCTCATATTTCAAGATAAAAATCCTAATATTTCAAGATAAAAATCCTAATATTTCAAGATAAAAATCCTACTATTTCAAGATAAAAGTCCTAATATTTCAAGATAAAATGTCCTCATATTTCAAGATAAAAAGTCCTAATATTTCAAGATAAAAATCCTAATATTTCAAGATAAAATGTCCTCATATTTCAAGATAAAAAGTCCTAATATTTCAAGATAAAAATCCTAATATTTCAAGATAAAAATCCTACTATTTCAAGATAAAAGTCCTCATATTTCAAGATAAAAAGTCCTAATATTTCAAGATAAAATGTCCTCATATTTCAAGATAAAAAGTCCTCATATTTCAAGATAAAAATCCTACTATTTCAAGATAAAAATCCTAATATTTCAAGATAAAATGTCCTCATATTTCAAGATAAAATGTCCTCATATTTCAAGATAAAATGTCCTCATATTTCAAGATAAAATGTCCTCATATTTCAAGATAGAAAGTCCTAATATTTAAAGATAGAAAGTCCTAATATTTCAAGATAGAAAGTCCTCATATTTAAAGATAGAAAGTCCTAATATTTCAAGATAGAAAGTCCTAATATTTCAAGATAGAAAGTCCTAATATTTCAAGATAAAAAGTCCCAATATTTCATAATGTTGTAATGTTTACTGAACTACATTAATCTGACAGCTTTTGCTTTATTACTTCAGGCTTGTTTCTGCAACAGCTCATTGAGTATCAGATCCAATATAAACTATTGAGGAAAGATGTTCCTTTGACATTGATGCAGTATGAAACGAGATCGCTGCAGTCGGCAGCAGAGAAACAAGCTACAATGGAAGTTAATGGGAGAATTGTCCAGCTTGTATTTACGTTCATAAAGTGCTCGTTTTGCTGCTGACAGACTCAGATTAATATTCTAAGTGTCTGATAACATTATGGAAAGGATTTCTAAGGAGGCTGACCTTTCTGTTAAAGATTAAGATCATTTTTCAAAACATAAAAGTCCACCAGACTCCATGTAAATAATCAGTGATTTTAGTGTGTATAGAGCAGCATATCTCCACCAGACTCCATGTAAATAATCAGTGATTTTAGCGTGTATAGAGCAGCATATCTCCACCAGACTCCATGTAAATAATCAGTGATTTTAGCGTGTATGGAGCAGCATATCTCCACCAGACTCCATGTAAATAATCAGTGATTTTAGCATGGTAAAATACGGCTTTCTAAAACATCTCTGAGCTCTGAGCAGCGCTGCTCGATCGGCTCCGTTTGGTCAGAGTTTTCTTTCTTTCATTCCAGTATCGGGTCTGTCAGTCACAGTGAAAACAGGGGACATTTCTGGGGACAGATCACCAAAACCGGGGACTGTCTCCGGAAACCGGGGACGTCTGGTCACCCTAGTGTAAATGTACGTTATATCACCTGTTTATGTGTCCATTAAAGTGAGATTTTGGTAAATAGAAATAAGAATCACTCAAGTTCCTTAATGCATGGGCGTCAGTTGAAATGTGCCGGGGACAGAGACGCATTCAGAAGTACATTTTCAGAAGTTCGTGGGGGGGGGGGGGGGGGGGAATTCTCTGGCCGTGCAAAGCAGAGAAAGGGGAGGTAACCTTTCCCCTTATGACCTCATAAGGGGAAGATTCCAGATCGGCCCATCTGAGCTTTCATTTTCTCAAAGTCAGAGCAGGATACCCAGGGCTCGGTTTACACCTATCACCATGTCTAGCCACTGGGGGCCATAGGCAAGCTGGGGGAACTCATATTAATGTTAAAAAACCTCATAAAGGGACATTTTGAAGCCTTTAATGAATGAAGCATGTTTTTACAATGAGTGATTGACAATGACTTTTAATTTTTGTCTCTCCACTAAAAGGATTGTTTACTATGTGCAAATTGGTAATTTTAAAACATAAAGAAACAAGACACTGACAGAAAACTTCTACTTTTTCAACACATGCAAGAGAATTTCAGCTTTGATGAGGAGCAACATTTGCAGAATATAAATCGGGAGACTCCTCCAACCTCCCTTTGAAGCCGTTTAACAGGAACATTAGAGATCAAGAGGAGGAACGATGGGCAGGCTGCTGGAGCACCACTCCACCAGCCGAAGGGCTCTCAGGCTCAACTCAGGTATTTTAACGAGCACACACTTAACGCTAAGAGGGTTTATGAGGGGCGGGTTTAATCATATTCTATAAGATGGTCTTATAGTGGCTTGAGAAACTTTATCCCCCAGGCTTAAGTTGATTAAAAAGAGGAATAAAAAAACATATGTTGGAAGTTGATCTTAATGCCTTAATTCAAAATTTTTTGAAAAATTCAACCTTTAAGGACACCAATTTTCTTTGTGAATGAATAATGTTTCATAAATAAATAAATGTTCTTCCTTAAAATACAGGGGCATAAGTATACACCCCCTATGTTAAAATACAGGGGGCATAAGTATACACCCCCTATGTTAAAATACAGGGGGCATAAGTATACACCCCCTATGTTAAAATACAGGGGGCATAAGTATACACCCCCTATGTTAAAATACAGGGGCATAAGTATACACCCCCTATGTTAAAATACAGGGGCATAAGTATACACCCCCTATGTTAAAATACAGGGGCATAAGTATACACCCCCCTATGTTAAAATACAGGGGCATAAGTATACACCCCCTATGTTAAAATACAGGGGCATAAGTATACACCCCCTATGTTAAAATACAGGGGCATAAGTATACACCCACCCTATGTTAAAATACAGGGGCATAAGTATACACCCCCTATGTTAAAATACAGGGGCATAAGTATACACCCCCTATGTTAAAATACAGGGGCATAAGTATACACCCCCTATGTTAAAATACAGGGGCATAAGTATACACCCCCTATGTTAAAATACAGGGGCATAAGTATACACCCCTATGTTAAAATACAGGGGGCATAAGTATACACCCCTATGTTAAAATACAGGGGCATAAGTATACACCCCCTATGTTAAAATACAGGGGCATAAGTATACACCCCCCTATGTTAAAATACAGGGGCATAAGTATACACCCCCTATGTTAAAATACAGGGGCATAAGTATACACCCCCCCTATGTTAAAATACAGGGGCATAAGTATACACCCCCTATGTTAAAATACAGGGGCATAAGTATACACCCCCTATGTTAAAATACAGGGGCATAAGTATACACCCCTATGTTAAAATACAGGGGCATAAGTATACACCCCTATGTTAAAATACAGGGGCATAAGTATACACCCCTATGTTAAAAATACAGGGGGGCATAAGTATACACCCCCTATGTTAAAATACAGGGGCATAAGTATACACCCCCTATGTTAAAATACAGGGGGCATAAGTATACACCCCTATGTTAAAATACAGGGGGCATAAGTATACACCCCCTATGTTAAAATACAGGGGGCATAGTATACACCCCCTATGTTAAAATACAGGGGCATAAGTATACACCCCCTATGTTAAAATACAGGGGGCATAAGTATACACCCCCTATGTTAAAATACAGGGGCATAAGTATACACCCCCTATGTTAAAATACAGGGGCATAAGTATACACCCCCTATGTTAAAATACAGGGGCATAAGTATACACCCCCCTATGTTAAAATACAGGGGCATAAGTATACACCCCCTATGTTAAAATACAGGGGCATAAGTATACACCCCCTATGTTAAAATACAGGGGTATAAGTATACACCCCCTATGTTAAAATACAGGGGGCATAAGTATACACCCCCTATGTTAAAATACAGGGGGCATAAGTATACACCCCTATGTTAAAATACAGGGGCATAAGTATACACCCCCTATGTTAAAAATACAGGGGGCATAAGTATACACCCCCTATGTTAAAATACAGGGGGTATAAGTATACACCCCTATGTTAAAATACAGGGGCATAAGTAAACACCCCTATGTTAAAATACAGGGGCATAAGTAAACACCCCCTATGTTAAAATACAGGGGGCATAAGTATACACCCCCTATGTTAAAATACAGGGGGCATAAGTATACACCCCTATGTTAAAATACAGGGGCATAAGTATACACCCCCATGTTAAAATACAGGGGGCATAAGTATACACCCCCTATGTTAAAATACAGGGGGTATAAGTATACACCCCCTATGTTAAAATACAGGGGCATAAGTAAACACCCCTATGTTAAAATACAGGGGCATAAGTATACACCCCCTATGTTAAAATACAGGGGGCATAGATACACCCCTATGTTAAAATACAGGGGCATAAGTATACACCCCCTATGTTAAAATACAGGGGCATAAGTATACACCCCCTATGTTAAAATACAGGGGGCATAAGTATACCCCCTATGTTAAAATACAGGGGGTATAAGTATACACCCCCCTATGTTAAAATACAGGGGCATAAGTATACACCCCCTATGTTAAAATACAGGGGGCATAAGTATACACCCCCTATGTTAAAATACAGGGGGCATAAGTATACACCCCCTATGTTAAAATACAGGGTCATAAGTATACACCCCCCTATGTTAAAATACAGGGGGCATAAGATTTCTCCAGCCACTGTATGTCTGTAGCGTCGCTGTCCTGTGAGAACCACGTATCTCTAGAATAAATAAATGTGAACTGTTTTCATCTTTGTGACGACACATTTTCCAGCTGATCCAAGAGGATTTATTTAGGTTGAGGAGGATCATTTTCTCAACAATTCATCATTTAATATCAACACATCTGGAGATGCATGTTTTTTATTTTGGTCTGTATCCGTAAAAGCAAAAGGGGGTGCATCTGTCT
>CM049393.1:7037862-7043357 GCA_026937815.1 Etheostoma perlongum | reverse complement strand
CACCCACCCTATGTTAAAATTGGTTGTGGGCATAAGTATACACCCCCTATGTTAAACAGGCATAAGTATGCTACCCCCTATGTTAAAATACAGGGGCATAAGTATACACCCCCTCATGTTAAAAATATAGGGCATAAGTATACACCCCTATGTTAAAATACAGGGGCATAAGTATACACCCCTATGTTAAAATACAGGGGGATAAGTATACACCCCTCTATGTTAAAAATACAGGGGCATAAGTATACACCCCCTATGTTAAAATACAGGGGCATAGCATACACCCCCCCTATGTTAAAATACAGGGCATAAGTATACACCCCCCATGTTAAAAATACAGGCATAAGTATACACCCCCCTATGTTAAATACAGGCATAAGTATACACCCCCTATGTTAAAAAAACACAGGGGCATAAGTATACACCCCTATGTTAAAAATACAGGCATAAGTATACACCCCCTATGTTAAAAAAATACAGGGGCATAAGTATACACCCCCCCTATGTTAAAATACAGGCATAAGTATACACCCCCCCTATGTTAAAAATACAGGGGGCATAGTTTATACACCCCCTATGTTAAAATACAGGGGGCATATATACACCCCCCCTATGTTAAAAATACAGGGGGCATAAGCATACACCCCCCCCATGTTAAAATACAGGGGCATATACACCCCCCTATGTTAAAATACAGGCATAAGTATACACCCCTATGTTAAAATACAGGGGGCATAAGTACACCCCCTATGTTAAAATACAGGGGCATACACCCCTTATGTTAAAAATACAATATATACCCCTATGTTAAAATACAGGGGGCATATATACACCCCCTATGTTAAAATACAGGGGGCATAAGTATACACCCCCCTATGTTAAAATACAGGGGGCATAAGTATACACCCCCCTATGTTAAAAATACAGGGCATAAGTATACACCCCTATGTTAAAATACAGGGGCATAAGTATACACCCCTATGTTAAAATACAGGGGTATAAGTATACACCCCATGTTAAAAATACAGGGGGCATAAGTATACACCCCCCTATGTTAAAATACAGGGGGCATAAGTATACACCCCCATGTTAAAAATACAGGCATAAGTATACACCCCTATGTTAAAATACAGGGGGCATAAGTATACACCCCTATGTTAAAAACAGGGTATAAGTATACACCCCTATGTTAAAAAATACAGGGGCATAAGTAAACACCCCCTATGTTAAAATACAGGGGCATAAGTAAACACCCCCTATGTTAAAATACAGGGGCATAAGTATACACCCCTATGTTAAAATACAGGGGGCATAAGTATACACCCCCTATGTTAAAATACAGGGGCATAAGTATACACCCCCTATGTTAAAATACAGGGGGCATAAGTATACACCCCTATGTTAAAAATACAGGGGGTATAAGTATACACCCCCCCATGTTAAAATACAGGGGCATAAGTAAACACCCCCTATGTTAAAATACAGGCATAAGTATACACCCCCCTATGTTAAAATACAGGGGGCATAAGTATACACCCCTATGTTAAAATACAGGGGCATAAGTATACACCCCCCTATGTTAAAATACAGGGGGCATAAGTATACACCCCTATGTTAAAATACAGGGGGCATAAGTATACACCCCCTATGTTAAAATACAGGGGTATAAGTATACACCCCTATGTTAAAATACAGGGCATAGTATACACCCCCTATGTTAAAATACAATTTTATTTACACCCCCATGTTAAAATACAGGGGGCATAAGTATACACCCCCCCTATGTTAAAAATACAGGGTCAATATACACCCCCTCATGTTAAAATACAGGGGCATAAGATTTCTCCAGCCACTGTATGTCTGTAGCGCCGCTGTCCTGTGAGAACCACGTATTCTAGAATAAATAAATGTGAACTGTTTTCATCTTTGTGACGACACATTTTCCAGCTGATCCAAGAGGGATTTATTTAGGTTGAGGAGGATCATTTTCAACAATTCATCATTTAATATCAACACATCTGAGATGCATGTTTTTTATTTTGGTCTGTATCCGTAAAAAGCAAAGGGGGTGCATCTGTCTGCCTGCCTGCCTGTCATCTGTGCCTGTCTCTCTGTCTGTCTCTGTCTGCCTGCCTGTCTGTCTGTCTCTGTCTGCCTGTCTCTCTGTCTGTCTCTGTCTGCCTGCCTGTCTGTCTGTCTGTCTGCCTGCCTGTCTGTCTGTCTCTGTCTGCCTGTCTCTCTGTCTGTGCTGACAATACCTCCTCTGTTCTCTACAGACACAGAGGAGAGAGAAGGATGGGACTTCACATGAATGGTCCATCAGATAAATGAGAGAAACCTCCAAATAAAAGACGTCTCCATTCTTATTCTCTTATCTGCACACACACACACACACACACACACACACACACACACACACACACACACACACACACATACAGACATACACACACACACACAATCAGGTATAGTTTCAGTATAATTACTGTGCGTTATCAGACTGAGGGAACACAGTGTCCGGACTACATTGATATAGAGGCCAATGTGTGTGTGTGTGTGTGTGTGTGTGTGTGTGTGTGTGTGTGTGTGTGTGTGTGTGTGTGTGAATGTGAGTGTGTGTGTGTGTGTGTGTGTGTGTATATGAGACTAGACTAAAGATTCCTTTCCACCAAAAGGTAAAACGAGACAAAGGTGTCTGTGTGTATGTGTGTGTATGTCTGTCTGTATGTGTGTCTGTATATGTGTGAGTGTCTATGTGTGTGTATCTGTATGTGTGGGTCTGTGGGTGTGCGACCGTGTGTGCGTGCATGCATGCATGCTTGTGTGAGGCACGCGTGCTTGTGTGTGTGTGTGTGTGTGGGTGTGTCTGTGTGGGTGTGTGTGCTTGTGTGTCTTTGTGCATGCGTGCGTGAGTGTGTGTGTCTGTGTGTGTGTGTGTGTCTCACAGTGACTGCAGGTTGTGCAGGGTGTTGAAGGCCTCAGCAGGTACAGACATCAGCTGGTTGTTCTGCAGCATCCTGGTTAAAGAGAACCACCATAACAATGTAGGAGTAGTTACTAGAAGTTCAATACCACATTCTTGTCTGTATATAAATATATAAATACATAAATATATAAATATATAAACATATAAATATATAAATATGAAGCTACAGCCAACAGACGGTCAGCTCAGCTTAGCTATGGCCTGCAATTAAAGTCTTAAATGAGAAGAAATGATAGTTTTTTTAAAATTTACCACAGAAATCTCAGAGAATATCAGAGTATAAAAAGGTAAAAAGGTGATTAGTAACTATAGTAACAGCAGTTTTTCAAGTATTTATGAATAACGCTTGATCATAAATGGTGACCTGGTGATGAGTCAAAACTGTTCATTAAACAGAGACACTGACACATGAAAGTGTCTCTGTTTAATGATTAGCAGCAGTAAACATACCACACATTATTACAGTGTGTGTGTGTGTGTGTGTGTGTGTGTGTGTGTGTGTGTGTGTGTGTGTGTTGCTCTCTTAAACAATCGAAATGAGGACAATTCTGCATTGTAAAGCGGTATCACCGGTCCTGACAACTTCAAAGGACTGTTTGAAGTGTGTGTGTGTCTCTCTCTCTCTGTGTGTGTGTGTGTGTGTGTGTGCGTGTGTTTGTGTATGTCTCTGTCTGTGTGTGTCTGTGTGTGTGTGTGTGTGTCTCTGTGTGTGTGTGTGTGTGTGTGTGTGTGTGTGTGTGTGTGTGTGTGTGTCACTGTGTGTGTGTGTGTGTGTGTGTGTGTGTGTGTGTGTGTGTGTGTGTGTGTGTGTGTGTGTGTGTGTGTCTGTGTGTGTGTGTGTGTGTGTGTCTCTGTGTGTGTGTGTGTGTGTGTGTGTGTGTGTGTGTGTGTGTGTGTGTGTGTGTGTGTGTGTGTGTGTGTGTCTCCTTTGTGGTTGTCTCTGTGTGTGCTGTGTGTGTCTCCTGTGTGGTGATGTGTGACAGTGTGTGTGTGTGTGTGTGCCAAACGCCTGTGAGACAGTGTGTGTGTGTGTGTGGACTTACAGCACTTTCAGGTTGTAAAGGCCGCTGAACGCTCCTCTGGGGATAACCGACAGATCGTTTCCCGCCAAACGCCTGAGACAGAGAGACAGGAAGAGAACAGATCCTGATCCACCAGCGCACCTTACATTTCAGCATAAAGAACACGGTTAGACCTGATTGGTCCATCTGTTCACATAAAGAACAACGGTTAGACCTGATTGGTCCATCTGTTCATATAAAGAACAACGGTTAGACCTGATTGGTCCATCTGTTCATATAAAGAACAAATAACAACAACTACGGAAATAAATCCACCTTCCACAAACAACATGACCTTTAACCTGTCATAAATACTGCAGTAAGACCTTAAAATACACATAGTACAGAGTCATACTCTGGAGACATGTATTTAGAGATGGGTTAGGGTGTGTGTGTGTGTGTGTGTGTGTGTGCGTTCAGATGGTTTTCTCGTTGACGTGTTGAATGCATAATCAGCCAAAATCTGTATATTTATGCGGGGGGGAGCATTTTCGTTCAAATACGTCTCACTTTTGCCGTGTAAACTGCAGATTTCCTACATAACCCGGGGCTAGCATGATGTCATAGCAGGGCTGGCATAATGTCATAGCAGGGCTAGCATGATGTCATAGCAGGGCTAGCAAAATGTCATAGCGGGGCTAGCATGATGTCATAGCGAGGCTAGCATGATGTCATAGCGGGGCTAGCATGATGTCATAGCAGGGCTAGCATGATGTCATAGCGGGGCTAGCATGATGTCATAGCGGGGCTAGCATGATGTCATAGCGGGGCTGGCATGATGTCATAGCAGGGCTAGCAAAATGTCATAGCGGGCTAGCATGATGTCATAGCGGGGCTAGCATGATGTCATAGCTGGGCTAGCAAAATGTCATAGCGGGGTTAGCATGATGTCATAGCGGGGCTGGCATGATGTCATAGCGGGGGGGGCATGATGTCATAGCAGGGCTGGCAAATGTCATAGCGGGCTAGCATGATGTCATAGCGGGCTAGCATGATGTCATAGCTGGGCTGGCAAAATGTCATAGCGGGGTTAGCATGATGTCATAGCGGGGCTGGCATGATGTCATAGCGGGGCTGGCATGATGTCATAGCGGGGCTGGCATGATGTCATAGTGTGGCTGGCATGATGTCTTAGCGGGGCTGGCATGATGTCAATGCGTGGCTGGCATGATGTCATAGCGGGGCTGGCATGATGTCATAGCGTGGCTGGCATGATGTCATAGCGGGGCTGGCATGATGTCATAGCGTGGCTGGCATGATGTCATAGCGGGGCTGGCATGATGTCATAGCGGGGATAGCATGATGTCATAGCGTGGCTGGCATGATGTCATAGCGGGGCTAGCATGATGTCATAGCAGGGCTAGCAAAATGTCATAGGGCTAGCATGATGTCATAGCGGGGCTAGCATGATGTCATAGCTGGGCTAGCAAAATGTCATAGCGGGGTTA
>CM049393.1:7030362-7032862 GCA_026937815.1 Etheostoma perlongum | reverse complement strand
CAGCAATGTGCAGTCCAACAAAAATATGGTGTTTTTAGAAAATGAAACCATGGAAACCTATTCTGGTGTCTGACAACAACATGTGTGGTTTTGTTTCCTTCGCTCTGAGATTTGAGACATGACGGACACACAGGACTCTGCTGTGTTTTAACAATAAGGAAAAACCCTCCACTGATTACCCTGCTGACTGGAACCTGTGATGTCATGCCTATGATGTCATGCCTATGATGTCATGCCTATGATGTCATGCCTGTGATATCATGCCGAGATTATTCCGACCTTTCTTGTGTGTGTGTGTGCGTGTGTGCATGTGTGTGTGCATGTGCGTGTGTGTGTGTGCATGTGTGTGTGTGTGCGTCTATGTGTGTGTGTGCATGTGTGTGTGCATGTGCGTGTGTGTGTGTGCATGTGTGTGTGTGTGCGTCTATGTGTGTGTGTGCATGTGTGTGTGTGTGCGTGTGTGCATGTGTGTGTGCATGTGCGTGTGTGTGTGTGTGTGTGCATGTGTGTGTGTGCATGTGTGTGTGTGGGAGTGCATGTGTGTGCGTCTATGTGTGTGTGTGTGTGTGTGCATGTGCGTGTGTGTGTGTGAGTGCATGCGTGTGCGTCTATGTGCGTGTGTGTGTGTGTGAGTGCATGTGTGTGCGTCTATGTGCGTGTGTGTGTGTGAGTGCATGTGTGTGCGTCTATGTGTGTGTGTGAGTGCGTGTGTGCGTGTGTGCGTCTATGTGTGTGTGTGTGTGTGTGCGTGTGTGTGTGTGTGTGATGGATATCAGACATTTATTCAAATGTCGGCGGCCACAGCAAGACAAATGCATGAAAGAAAGCAAAGAGAGTTGTGTAGTTCGGCGGCGTAGGGTGACAGCGAGGCCTCTCTCTCTCTGTCTTTCTTTCAGTCTCTTGCAGGAGGGGGTGGGGGGTCTCAGGGGGCCCCCTGGGGCAAGTGACCGGCGGGGGGGGCTTATTCCCCGATCTGTGCCGTCAGGTTTTTGGCTGCCTCGTCCCAAAGAAAGAGACACCAACAAGATGAACAACAGCTCTGCACACATCTGTTTCACGCTGCAAACAAACAGCCGAGAGAGATTTAATTATGTCGATTTGACTTTTAATCGAAAGATTTTAAACTAAAACGTTGCCCTGAGGAGTTTTCTTGTTCCTGTTTACGGTCGCTGTTTTCTCTCCTCGAGGTCGAACTAACATGTTGAATGCATTTCCTTCATTATTAAACATTATGCAAAGCTGATTTTTCTTAGAGCTTTGAAACCGCATGGCCGTGTATTGGTGACTGGATCTTAATGTATTTGCTTTCTTTTGCAAAGTGAATTAATAACTCAAGGAAAAGCAGCTTAAATTCTGCAGCGCTACAAAATCACACACGACCTAACAGGAAGACAGGTAGTCCATTTACCTGTCTGTGATGTTTCCGCCCACTAAAAGTTATGTTTATGCTGCTGACAGACTCAGATTATTATTATTATTATTCTGAGTGTCTGACAACATTATAGAAGGATCCCTACAGAGATAGAGCTTTTTTGTTAAAGAGTAAGATCCTTTTTATAACATGAAACAGCCCTGAAACCACTGTCACCAAACTACACCAGACTCCATGTAAATAATCACTACTTTTATCATCATAACACACACCTCATTCACAGTCAACGCAAACAAAATAAAACTACCAAAAGCCGTCTTGGTTCATCTTTCCACTGTTCCAACAATCACCACTCTGGTCTGGTTGGAATAAACTCTTAATTCACCCATTTACATGTGGAGATATGCTGCTCTATACACGCTAAAAGTAGTGATTATTTACATGGAGTCTGGTGGAGATATGCTGCTCTATACACGCTAAAATCACTGATTATTTACATGGAGTCTGGTGGAGATATGCTGCTCTATACACGCTAAAAGTAGTGATTATTTACATGGAGTCTGGTGGAGATATGCTGCTCTATACATGCTAAAAGTAGTGATTATTTACATGGAGTCTGGTGGAGATATGCTGCTCTATACATGCTAAAAGTAGTGATTATTTACATGGAGTCTGGTGGAGATATGCTGCTCTATACATGCTAAAAGTAGTGATTATTTACATGGAGTCTGGTGAAGATATACTGCTCTATACACGCTAAAAGTAGTGATTATTTACATGGAGTCTGGTGAAGATATACTGCTCTATACACGCTAAAAGTAGTGATTATTTACATGGAGTCTGGTGGACTCTGTAGGGATCCTTTTTATATTGTTTTTTTCTCAAATAAAGTCACAATTTACAAAAAAAAGATATATTAATAAAATATTTTAACTTTTTTGTTTTTTAAATGTATTTTTTTCTTGAAATCTTTCTTTTTCCTTTGCACAGAGACCCAAAAACCACATTGTACCTTTCAAGTACTGTGTGTACATAATTGACTATTTCATACTCAGAATACAATGTTTTACAAAATATTAGATTTTTTTTCTTTTTCTTGCAATCTCTGATGTAAACAAAAGCAAAACG
>CM049393.1:7022862-7025362 GCA_026937815.1 Etheostoma perlongum | reverse complement strand
GTGTGTGTGTGTGTGTGTGTGTGTGTGTGTGTGTGTGTGTGTGTGTGTGTGTGTGTGTGTGTGTGAGACAAATAAGCAGCAAAAATATCAGAAAATAATAATAACAATCAGTCACTGAATCAAAACATCTTTACACAAAAAACGTTCTTTTGACATCATTCATGCAATAAATTCAACTTGCTGATGGTAAAAGTCCCATTGAAACTTTACTGCATTACACATTAATTTACTATAAATGTTGTGTTAAAATATGCAAATGAGGCTTTATCTAATGCTGACTTTTAGTGAATTTAGAAGAACTCTCTGTTGCCCTCATGTTGTCTTCATGTTGTCCTCATGTTGTCCTCATGTAGTCCCTCATGTTGTCTTCATGTTGCCCTCATGTTGCCCCTCATGTTGTCCTCATGTTGTCCCCATGTTGTCCCCATGTTGCCCTTATGTTGTCCCCATGTTGTCCCTCATGTTGTCCTCATGTTGCCCTCATGTTGCCCTCATGTTGTCCTCATGTTGTCCCCATGTTGCCCTCATGTTGTCCCCATGTTGTTCTCATGTTGTCCCCATGTTGTCCTCATGTTGTCCTCATGTTGCCCTCATGTTGTCCCCATGTTGCCCTCATGTTGTCCTCATGTTGCCCTCATGTTGTCCTCATGTTGTCCTCATGTTGTCCCCATGTTGTCCTCATGTTGTCTTCATGTTGTCCCCATGTTGTCCTCATGTTGTCTTCATGTTGTCCCCATGTTGTCCTCATGTTGTCCTATATCAATCTTCTTTTTAATTCCCCAAAATAACATGATTGATTCCACCCAACGCTCTTTGCCAAGTACAAATCTCTACTTTCATTAATTTTGGGGCGTCTTATTCAATTTTATAGCATTGTAAAACAAATGGAAGTGTTTTTGAAATAGTATTGAGTAAAAGTTGACATATTCCAGTCTGTGATTATCATCAACATCCATTCCTTTCATTTTAGTCTCAATAATTCCTAATTTCTGCTTTTCTAACTCAAACATTAGGTATAATTTCCTATAAATGAGGTTTATTGACCATAAATTCCAAAAAATAACTGTAAAACTAAAGTTAATAAGTTAGTGTTACGTAGTGGTGAAAACGTAAAAAAAAAAAATGTCATCGATAAAAAGCGTGCCGACAAAAAGTGTTGATTTTCAATTTTTTGACGGGAAGACAACACCATATAAAAAAATAATAATAATAAAAATTTAATTTCTTTATGAGAATGTTACCGATAATTATTTGTACAATTTTATTTTTTTTTTCCCTTTGTGTTTTTACAATGAATCCTATAAGAATGTCTTTTATCCTGGTAGTTTTCTATATTATATTATATTATATTATATTATATTATATTATATTATATAATGGTGAACATCAACCAATAATATTCTTGTATACCCACATGGTTTTATCCGAGCTTTTATTCTGAAAAAAACTGAGATTTAACCAGACAGGAAGTGTGCCGAGCTCGGGTTAATGATTGGCACTATAAGAGAGATATGAAGATGGTTTATATAAACACACACACACACACACACACACACACACACACACATATTTTTTTACACACACACACACACACACACACACACACACACACACACACACACATTTATTTAATTTAATATTATGGTATGTTATATACATTTTTAATACAAAAATTTTTATTTGATAAAATATACGATTTTTTTTTCCTTTTAATTTGTATTTTTGTTGCTATATTATTTCATATTTTATGTTATTATAATAGATTATTTTATTTTATGAAAAATGTTATTAAAATAATAATATACCAAAAAGCGTCTCAGTGGTGTTACTGCGGCCTCTGGTGGTCATCAGCAGGAACTACAGTAAAATAATGAATTACAAAATATTATGCATAAATATAAAAAAAATATTAAAATAAAGGGATTTAGTTTTACAAAATGATTTCATAAAATGTAATAAAATGTCAGTTGGATTGTTCTTTATTTTGGTATTCCTCCATAAAAATACCAAATGGTTGTTTAGAAAGCGTTCCTCTGATCTCTGCTGTCCGAGAGGGTTTCTGGTTCTACAGGATTCTTTCTGTCTCCTCCTCCTCCCTCCTCCTCCTCCCTCCTCCTCCCCTCCCTCCTCCTCCTCCTCCTCCTCCTCCTCCTCCTCCTGATGAAGCTGAACAGGTCTGTTGTGTTGCTGTCAGAGACAAAGGTTTCCATCGACACACACAATAAGATGTCTCGGGGTCCCAGACGTCTTCCAGGTGGAGCTGCAGCGTGAGAAACCGTCCAATCAGACCAGTCCAGTACGTAAGTCTTTTTAATGTCACTTGTTCATGTTCATATTGTGTTGCGTTCAGGGACCAGACAGTCCGTATGTTTTCTCTCCACGTCACTTATTATTATATATTAAATAAATTATAATATATTACTCTGCACATTCACAGTTTACACACAAAGTATGTCACACGGCTACTTCTACATCAAGTCCATTTAGTACCAGAGCAGGA